>ML776905.1:3312257-3372715 GCA_009831015.1 Picea engelmannii | reverse complement strand
CATCGTTTTCATCCCTCTCATATCGCACACTACTTTTAGTAATCATTTCAATGCACATAATACATAGTTTGGCCCTCAACCATTTTAATCAATATGGGTTCTTCGCCCCAAACATAGTTGCTCACTAGCCTAAAATCAAATTTATACAATTACATTTTAATTTGCGGGGATTAATACCCGAGATGTTATAGGTTCAAATTGGGATTTTCTTTTCTCCGGTCTTGAGGCATCAACAAGGCTAGGTTTCTAGAATCTCGGTTCACTTTGATGGCTCATTTGGTGGCTTGTTGGACCTCGTTTTGTTTGTTTATTGGACTTGCTTGGGTGACCTAATTTCATGGCTCATATTATGTTATTTCTTCTAAAGACTCATGTGAAGTGCCACTCTCTTTGTGTGGAAAAACAAAAGGTCAGTGTCCCAAATTTATGTGGAACAAACTTTGATTTTGAAGGTCTTTTACTCTATTCTCATTTGTTTGAGAGGATGCTCGAAAAGGGGTTTGGTCATTGGTTATGGTAGTCAACTAGTTGAGCTTGTGGAAATTGGAAGGGGGAATTTGTATGTGTTATTTAGTGATTTCATAATGGAAAAGCACTTGCATTTTGGGAGATTCCCATTGTGTGAAACCACTAATATCTATAAAGTATTGAAAAGACAGGAGGGTCTCATTACAGATTATAGGAATTTAGTTTTCTCTATGATTGGTAGGATGCACTCTCAAGAAGAAATTAGAAATAATGAATATCCCTTCATCATGGAAACTTTGCACAATTATAAGAGGCAAATAGAATCCCTTCAAGCTAAGTGTGTTGCTCTTCTTCAAATGGTTATGAATCTAGTTAGAAGTCCCATTTTTTCTACCTCAAATGCTAGACTCTCTATTGGGTCAGTTGAGGAAATCAACGAAGAAGAGACTGTCGAACAACAACATGACAATGTGGAAATGATGGGCATGGACCAAGGATTTACACCATATTAGAGAACTAGGAGGAAGCCAACAATCAACCTGCCTTTATCCAATATTAGTGTTTAAATGTTTTGAAAATTATGTTTAATTTTGGGCATCTTCCATAAAATTCATATTAATATTATGTTTTTAGAATCCTATGTGAAGGATTGCCATGTTTTTCTAATTGATAAGTTTCAAGTCTCTTGGACAATTTCAAAACTTCAATTTTTGGGTCAAACTCTATATTTTTGTATTATTATGTTGACCAGTGCAACTGCAACAATTTTCTGATGCAAAATATACCCATTATTGTTAACAAAATAAAGGTAAAGTACTTATTTATATAAAAGAGACTAATAACAATATTAAGGAATAGTTTGGTTAGTTTGGTTCTTTTCACTAAGGCATGATGTCTAGGGAGGTCATGAGATCCATTTCCACCAAGTCCTACATAGTTACCAATGACTATTACAATTGGTGGTTAGTATCACCCTACATCCAAGAAATTGAGGAAGATGAGGGACATCTGTGGAGTACTACTAAGGTACCAACTTCCTCATTCTTAACACTTAAGTCGAGGAGGGTCAGTGGAATTTATTTCTGTAGAAAAAAAGGAGCAACAACAAAAATGCATAACTCAATTGCATTTGTTTATAAGGGTATGGAGGCCCATCAAGTTGTGAATGTAAGTACAAATACTACATGGAATTATAAAGGTCATTGTTAACGATCATGCTCCAAGATCATCAATAACTTTTGGGAGAAAAATAATGCAAATATGAGTACTCAATTGGTCATGAGTGTGGCCTACCACCTCAAACAAATAGATACATACAAATTGTTAATAAATGCTTGAAAGGGTATATGCATAGATATGTCTCCAACAAGTAAAAGATAATGACCATAAATAACTTCTTTTAGTGAAGTACTGATACAATACCATGTATTGTATAATTAATAAAATGACACATTACAAGTTTTATTTGAAACTATAAAATACCAATCATTTAGAACTATCTTCCTTACAATACTAAGGTTAAAAAGTTGTAGATCACCTTAAAAGTAGTACACATAAGAGATGTTGCAAATTCTCAAAAATAATCTCTATATCATGACAAGATTCAATAACAAATAAATAGATAGAGGACATAGCATTGATTTCAAGTACGAGATAAGGTGTACTTATGGCTACAACCTTATCTTAAGAAAGAAAAACAGAAGTTGAAAAAGTTAGCACATAAATTGTGTGGACTTTACAAAGTATTCAAATGAATGAAGGTTGGTAGAATATGCACTTGAGCTCACTTTCAAGATTCACAATGTTTCCACTTTTCCTATATTAAGGAGTTCATTAATCAAAATATTCTCGAATGGATGGAACTTCCTAATACGAATGAAGAAAGACGCATACAGTTCAAACCCAAAAGCAAACTTATTAAATGGAAGGAATTTCCACATAGGAAATTGAATATTTTTTGTAGTAGCACTCGAGTCTACCCAAGTTTTAAGAGACACGAAATTTTGAAAGGGAAAGTATATTTTTTACTCGAGTATTCACTATGTGATTATTGTAGTCAATGGTGGTTTTATAATATTAAGTTAGCATACTGTTTCAACGAGTGAATGGATATGTGAAAGAAATTGGGTGTGAGCAAATGAGTAAGGGGGATTATTATGTTGTGAGCACATTTTGATGGAATAGTTGTGATCAAAGTATCTCCAATTATAACTATATATTTGTACGAGTAAATTTTCACATTTATAATGGTAAGGATCATTATCAAATTTGAAGGGTTGTTTTTAATGTCAGTGGAAAGGGTATATAATCATCCAACCCTTTAAGGATGAAAAGTTACAAAAAAAAAATTATACTTCAATTGACAAGTTTCAATTGACAAGTGTACATTAAGTAAACCTTTAAAAAAATGAAAAAAAAAATTATCCTTTCAAATCTTTACAATCTTAAAAAAATAAATAATGGTTACATAAAATGTTATAAAATTTCAATAAAAGTTCATAAAACAAATAAATTTTCTTTCATATTAATAATATCCACAAAATTATTGCTATTTTACATAACTAGAAACATTTTAATAAAAAATAATAAGCAAACATATTATTCTTCCATTCATTTGATATTATTCAAAAGTATTAGAGCGTACACTATTGAAAACATGAATCTATTTGCTGAGTGGAAGAGGCTTTCTAGCTTTCATTTATTTCCATACATCATAAATAGAATTCCAATCTACCTCATTTAGAGCATGAGGTGCACTGAGAGAGAGACACATTAACATGTCCAATGTCTCCAATGGAAGTTTTGATCTATCATCATTTTTTATCTTGTTTACTTTTGAGAAACCTCTTTCACATATTATTGTACTTGTTGGAATAACAATAATCAATTAATAACAAGAATAACTTGTCATAATCACATCAAACATGGAAATCCTTCAAACAATTCAAGTTCATTTCCACATAGATTCCATGCTCCAAACATATGCTTTTGGGGGTATGACGTATAAACACTACACATAAATTCATTCATTTCACCCAAACATTTAGCAGTGTCTACAATAGGTGAGTCTCCAACATTAAATTTTTCACATAAACATTCCAAACATTTTTTTGTTTGAGAATCTCTATCATTCATTTCTTCATAATAACGACGAGGACTGAAAAACTTAGCAACATTAAATATAGGTAAATATGTGAACCTCCTATCCAGAGATTCAATCACCTTCATAACAAAACATTTTCTCTAAAGAATGTAGTCATCTAGTGTCCCTAATATTTGTATCTTTGGCAAACTTTCAAACCTCAATGGATGTGAATGTACCATATCTGTGCTATCTGCAAACTCAAGAGTTCCTCCTTGTGATTTGATTAAAAAAGAGGATATGTGCATTGCACCTGCCCTAAATATGTCTCCTAAAAAAACGTTTACAAAGCATGCTAATAGTAACATCTAAAGTAGTGCCAATAGAGGTAATGTCAATATGATCCTCTTGGAACTTCTGATTCAATCTATTTAACTAAATGAGCACATCTGCAAGTAAATGGATGCAAAATTGTACTTGAAATATTGTTGCCAACTCATATATTTTTTTCTCCCCTGACTCCCAATCTTTTAACAAAGCAGGCATGTGTTTAACAAGTCTTTCCATGACCTTGCCTCTAGAAATCCACCTAATATGATGAATTTCCAACACATCTAATTTAGTGATTTGAAATGATTCCATTAACTCTTTCAATTGTCCATGTCTTTTAGCAAATTTCTCAAGCCATGAATATACTTTGTTTGCAAATTTGTTAATATATTGCAACTTTAGAAAATGAAATGAAGAATCATTTGTTGCTAATGCTTATCTATGAGATACACAATGGATATCTAATAAATGAGGAGCATCTCGACGAAGTTTAGTAGACAAACCTTCACAAATTTCCCTCATGGAAGATGCCGCATAGAGCCAAATCCAACTAACTTCATCAAAGATAGATCCATCTCTGCTAAAAGAGTTCTCACAACATCATACATAGACTGAGATGCCCCATCCTTTATTTGAAGCAAGCGTATGAATTTTATTACACATTGACCCCTTCCTTGATTTGTCAAATATGCAATATAAATAATCAAATGTTGCTCCATAGTTCGATCAGTGCTTTCATCAATTAAAATTGAGTAAAATGGTCTATGGAAAATCTCATCTTTTAACTTTTTCCAATATACCTCCTTAGTAACTTGGAGAAACTCTTTTCTAGATGTTGTATTTGTGTATGCATAATATTCATCTATTAGAAGCATGTGTGGAGTGCATTTATACCTATTCAAGTCACAAATTGACTCATAGCAAAAAAATACATGTTTTCAATCGCTAGTATAAGTCTCTCCTTCTCAACATCTACCATTAGTTCTACATGCTTGGTAATTGGAAGATTACCTTGTTTGGTTTCTCCCTCTAAAAGTTGCAAAGAAAAATTATGAGTTTTTGATTGTTCATGGCCATTTATACCACTAACTTGAAGAGTGGTACTTCCCTCTTTAGAAAATGGAGTGTCTCTCTTAAATTTCACACACCAAGAACATTTTATTCTTTCATTACCATTACATTTTTTTACAATATAATCCCATTGAAATCTTGTCTTCCATTTATATTTGAATTTTATTTTGCATTTCTTTGATGGTTTTCCCCTTCAACAAGCTCTACACTATTAGATTCATTGTCTTCAAGTGGATGAGTATCAACTTCATTTTAGAAATGACATGGTTGATTAGAACATTGAGAGAGATCAAATGCATCAGCAATTGATAATTGTTTGTTATCCTTCTTAGGGTGACCAACACAAGACATCTTTGGAGATTTACACCTATTTAATCAATTCAAAAATAAAACAAGTAAATATATAAATAGAAAACAATAATGTATTTAGTAAAAACAACAAATTCATATTAAAAGAAAAAATTGTAATCTAAAAATACAAAATATATTGATGCCATATAATTAAAATTTTCAAAATCTTAACTATAAAACTTCAATAAAGATATTTTGACATATACATTAAACCAACAAAATATTCTAATATGCAAGGTCTCAGAGTAAGCCATAAAGAAGGACCATCAGATCTGGAGAATACACCATGACCATTGGATCAGGCTCGTGGTCAACTCCGGATAAAATGTGTCGAGAACATGTAAAAACACCCAAAGTGTCGAAAGCAAAATTCCGAAGTCACGAAGTGAAGACACATAGAACACACATTAGGAGATCCACGGCAGAAGACCATGTCAGCAAGGACATGTGGCACAATCAGATGATGACAAGTGTCAAGATGAAATTGACATTTCAGGTACGTGTAAGTCACGAATCTGAGTGACACGTGGCAACCACTCAGTCAGTGCCACGTCAACAAGTGATGTCAGCAAGTTACATCACTCCCAGAGTTTGTACTTCGAAAATTTCACCACCAACAAATGTCTGAAGTTTCGAAGTTCTAAATTCTGAAGTAAATAAGAATTGTTCATCTCAACTTTTGATTAAATCATAACCGTTGGATTAAGCAGTGGAAGGATAATGTAAGGATCAAAGCTAAACCGTTGATCTAATTCAGGAGCGTTATCAACCATTGATCAAGTACAGTGGAAGGATAGCGTAAGTAGAGGTGTTAACCGACAACAAGCGGTCACCACCGCTTTATGACTTATTTGATAGGTAATCGCTTCAAAGAAATTGCTACTCCAGAGTCCAGGAGCCACGAATATCCAAAGTTCTGAATTCTGAAGTAAATGAGAACCGTCCATCTCATCGTGACATTAAAACATGATCGTTGATTTTGATAAGTGATCAAGCACTCACTTGGCCTAGCGTTTGGTCACCACCTGAGTTCGTATGGAATAAATAAACAAAGGGAAAAAAAAGAAGCAACACTTAAATTAATAAGCTCGTGGTCCTACACGTATGGTCATAGGTAAATAGTTTGAAGGAAGCGCCTCAACCGAACTCGGTTTCTGTAGTATTTGCAGAGATTTGGAATCGAGTTAAAAAGGAAATCGATCCATACCTGTGATCAATTTAAAAACAAGTTAGATGGTTTTTAAAATGATGTGTGGTTATGAAAAGTCATGTTAATGACGATGTTACTTAAAAACAAGGGTTATGTAATATTAAATTAACAGACATGTTGTTTGTGAAGAGTTGTGTCGAAAAGTTTAAAGGCTTATAAATACGCTGAGAAGTGAATTAGAAAAGTGTGCATGTCAATGTCTTATTGAAGATCAAGAACAGAAGGAGACAGAGCAACAATTATGCAATCCAATGTTTGTGCAAGATACCAGATATAATAAATATGCAAAACATAAATAAAATGCTAGAAATGGCATAATAACAGTAATATAACCAACATAATCTCCACAATAACAGAGTAATGATATAAGAACAACAACATAAATAACACTTTGATTCAAAAAGCAATGTTCACGGACCTCTTCGAGGGGGCAACCTCCAGTCGAGTAGCGCTCTGTTACAATAGTCTTCAAGCTAGGGTTTTCATACCCTCGACCCTTATTTATACTAAATATGTCTATCAAGAGAAGCATCTAGAGGAAGATCCTTCTAGAAGTAGAAGCTTCTATTAGGTCTTCTTACATTTGCCTTATTCTATTTTATTGAAAGGCCTTATTAATATTGACCTTTATCACATCCGAATATATTGATCTACCTATGTGCAGGTTAGGACCCTAACATGTCCGCCCCCTTAAAAACAACCTTGTCCTCAAGGCTTGAGATGTGGAAACTGCTACAGAATGGTAGTTGGTTCCCAAGTGGCATCTGCTGGAGTCGTATCTTTCCACTGGATTAGCACTTCCTTGATGGTTCTTTGATGCAGGCGATGCTCACGCTGGTCCAAAACTTCTTCTGGCTGTAGCCAAATGGATCCTTCTTCAGCTAACTCTGGAAGGTTGGTTTGAATTTGGCACCTAGTTCCAATCACCTTCTTTAAGCATGAAACATGAAAAACAAGATGTAGCTTCGACTGACCGGGTAGAGCTAACTGATATGCGACTTGTCCCACACGCTTGAGAACTGTATAAGGACCATAAAATTTGGGCGCTAGCTTCTAACAATGCTCGGCCTTGAGGGAAGTTTGCTTGTATGGTTGCAGTCGCAGAAACACTTGATCCCCTTCTGCAAATTGACGTTCAGAGCAACCTTGATCTGCTTGTTGCTTCATGCGATTCTATGCCATGGCCAAGTTCTCTTTAAGGGTACAAAGAATATCCTCTTGAACTGTAAGTGTTTGGTCAACTGCCTAGACCTTCGAGGTACCCGGTAAGTATGAGAGAACTGAAGGTGGCTTATGTCCATATACCGCTTCAAAATGAGTCATGCGAGTAGTTGTATGGTAGGAAGTGTTGTACCACCATTCGGCTAGGGGTAACCATTGAGCCCACTGATGTTGTTTTTCAGAGGCAAAACACCTCAGATATGTTTCCAAACACTTGTTGACAACGTCCGTTTGACCATCAGTCTGGGGATGATAAGCTGTGCTGAGATGCAATTGGCTGCCTTGTAGCTTAAACAGTTCTTGCCAAAAATTTCTTGTGAAAGTTGGGTCTCGATCAGAAACAATAGAGTGCGGCATGCCATGAAGCTTGAAGACCTGGTCCATGAAAATTTGAGCCACCGTGGATGCAGTAAATGGGTGTTGAAGAGCGCAGAAATGAGCATACTTGGAAAGGCGATCCACAACTACCATTATGACTGATTTATTCCCTAATTTGGGTAAGCCGGTAATAAAGTCCATAGAGATATCCTTCCAAATAGCAGGTGGAATCAGAAGCGGTTGTAGTGTGCTCGGAGATTTGACTATTTCTCCCTTGTTGCGTTGATAGACCTCACATTCAGCGACAAAATTATGGGTGTCCTATTTCATACCATCCCCAAAAAAAGAACGTTTGACCCTGTCATATGTTTTGGTGAACCCTGAGTGCCCTGCTGTGGGTGTAGCATGAAGCTCAAAAAGTACCGTGGATTTAAGCTTTGATTGTTTACTTAAATACAAACGACCTTTGTATCGAAGCTCATCCTGGAGCCAAGAGTACCTTGGGGGAGCCAGAGCCTTGGTCTGCAATTGTTGGATCAGATGCGAACTTTTGGGATCTTGAAACCATTCCTGGCGCACAGCTTGGAGCCAATTAGGTACAGTGAAGGAAAGAGAAAAAAGGGATCCTTCTTCTTCATATTTTAGGGACAGTGCATCCACCACTACATTGTCTTTGCCCTTCTTGTAAATGATCTCATAATCATATCCAAAGAGCTTAGTCACCCATTTTTGTTGCTCTGGGGAGGAAATGCGTTGTTCCATAAAGTACTTGAGGCTTTGATGGTCGGTCTTAATTTGGAAGCGTTGCCCCAAGAGATAAGGGCGCCACAGATCAACGACATGCAGAATAGCCAGCATTTTCTTTTCATAAATGGGTTTTCCCAGATTCCTTTCAGATAGTTGCTTGCTGGTGAAGGCCAAAGGTCGACCCTCTTGCATAAGGATAGCGCCGATTCCTTTCCCTGAGGCATCACATTCCAACACAAAGGTCTTTGTGAAATAAGGAAGGGCTATAACTGGAGTGGTGCACATGGTTGTCTTCAAGGTTTGAAAAGCTTGAGCATCGGCTGGAGTCCAAGTGAAAAATTTCTTTTTGAGGAGAGCAGTGAGAGGTGCTGCAATCTTTCCGTAGTTCTTAACAAGCTTGCGATAATACCCTGTTAAGCCCAGAAATCCACACAAGCTTTTGAGAGTCTTTGGGTGCGGCCAGTCTTGCATAGCTTCAATCTTTTTCGGATCCACCTTGACGCCATCCTTGCCAACCAGATGACCCAAGTATTCTACTTATGATGCACCAAAAGCACATTTAGACTGTTTCAAGAAAAGTTGGTGCTGAGAGAGTAGATGGAGAACTTGATCCACATGAGTAAGATGGTCTGTCCAGGTTTTGCAATAGATGAGGATATCATCAAAGGAAACTAAGACAAAATGACGGAGAAAGGGACGGAAGACATGATTCATGAGGCTTTGGAAGGTGGAGGGGGCATTACACAAGCCAAAGGGCATGACCAAAAACTTATAGTGGCCCTCATGAGTGCGAAAGGCCCTCTTGGGAATGTCTACCTCTTTCATACGTATCTGGTGATAGCCCAAGTGAAGATCAAGTTTAGTAAAGAATTGGGTGCCACTCAATTCATGCAGGAGGTCATCAATGACAGGAATGGGAAATTTGTCTTTAATGGTCAGTTTGTTGAGGGCACGGAAGTCAGGACACATTCTCCAAGAACCTTCTTTCTTCAGGACCATGACTACAGGAGAAGAGTAAGGGCTCGTACTAAGGTGGATAACGCCTGCATTAAGGAGTTCCTGGACCATTTTCTCAATTTCATTTTTTTGTGAAAAGGGGTGGCGATAAGGATGGATATTGGGAGGAAGGCTTCCAGATACAAGGGGAATGGAGTGATCATGAACACCACGGGAAGGAGGGAGTCCTTGGGGAGTGGAAAATACCATTTGATGTTTAGAAAGGAGGGCTTGGAGGTCATGTGGCACCGGGGGTGTCTCTGTTGCTTGTATGGCATGGAGTTGGGCAATGACACCAGAATGACCTTTTTTGAGCAGCTTTTCCATGCGATGGGAACTAATGACCTTAGGTGAACCAACAGTGATGCCTTGGAATTTATATTGGTGGCCTTCCTGGTCGAATTGCATGGTTAATGCCTTAAAATCCATGAGAATGGGACACAAAGTTCTTAGCGAGTCTGTACCCAGCACAATGTCACAACCACCCATGTCGATAGCAAACATATGGGATTTTAGGTGGTAGTCACCGATTTGGAGACACACATTTTCATAGCGCCCTCCACATTTCATGGAACCACCATTAATAATCATGATTTGGAAATTGTTGACAGCATGGATGTAGCAATGAGTTTCTTGGGCAATGCGACGATGAATAAAATTATGGGTGCTTCCACTATCAACCATAATGATGACCTTCCGATGCTTGATGTAACCGATTAACTTGAGGGTTTGGGGAGCGGAGAAGCTAGTGAGAGCATTGAGGGAAATGACGGGTTCTACTTCGGGAGGGTCTAAGGGAGGGGTTATGTTAGTGATTTCAGGTGACTCAGACACAAGGGGAGTTTCAACATCCTCTTCCGAAATATCCTCAGAGATGGCCATAAAAAGATTTTGTTCTTTACACTTGTGGCCTAGGAAATATTTGCCATCACAATTATAACAAAGGCCTTTGAGTTGGCGTTCAACCATTTCAGCCCTGGTCAATTTTTGGATCTTTAATGGGGCGGGGGGAGTAGTGGGAGTGACGGGTTTAGGGCAAGGGATAAAGGAAGGTTTTCGGTTTTGAGAGGATACAACATGTTGTGCTTCTTTAGCTCTTTTAGTAGCCTCCACCCAACTCAAGGGTTGAGACATGAGGACATGGGCCTGAATCTCCTCCTTGAGGCCACTGATAAAACACTCTCGAAAGAAAGCATCAGTCATGCCCTCTGTTCGAAAAGCCAGGCGCTCAAAGGTAGCTATGAAGTATTCTACTGTTCCGGATTGTTTCAACTTTGTCAAACGACCCAAATGGTTGGTGTCCATGTCAAAGCGTTCATAAAGCTCAGTCACAAATTGGGTCCAAGCAATATACCCTTGACAGGAAGTTTTTCTCCATTGCCACCATTGCCAACATTCTTGATCTAGATGGAGAACACCATACCGGAGTTTGGCCAAGTCATCTGTTATGCCGTATAAAGAGAAATAATGTTCCATTTGGGTGACCCAACCAGTGGGGTCCGAGCCATCAAATTTTGTCACATCCACCCGCGGAAGGCGTAGGTCACGTTGAAAGTGATGGGGCTGAAAGGTATGGGAATGGGAGGAATGTTCGCCTTCGGTCTTTGGAGGTGCTTCATAGAAAGGGTCATCTGTAGGGATATTCAGTTTGGTGCAGAGTGATAAAAAGACAGATTCAAGCTGGGTGGTCAGTTCTTGTTTGACTTCCTCCATTGAGGACTGAATGGTTGCATTTATGGTTGTATTGATGGATGAATCGATGGAGGCAACAATAGCACTGAGTTGTTTCACTTCTTTTTGGGTCTCGAGGAAACCAGATTGCAAGGTGTTGAAGCGAGTTTCCAAATCTTGGCTACGGGTATGGGCCATGAGGATGGGTGAACTGAAAAGGGGCGGGCAGGGTCAAAAATTGGAATAGGTCTCAAATAATGGTGAAAAATTTTCCAATTTTTTTTTTTTTTTTTACACCTGCGGAGTTATACTCCGGTCAGAAGAATACTGTAGTGATGAAATCCCCAAATGCTTAACCGAAAAGGAATGTATATTTACTTGGCAACCCGAACACCGTTGCGCGGCAATAGATCTGGTTTGTTTTAATTTTTTTATGTTTCTGTCCCCCAAGGGTTAGGTATTCAAGGGTTCTACAGATAAGGGTTTGCCCTGTGCTATAGCTCTCTGATATACGTGCGGGGTCCAACAGTAGTACTCGGCCCAATATCTCAGGGCACTAACTAAGGAGGATAGACCGTACCCTTAGCCGTACTACCCGACTACCCAGGTACTAGAGAGTATCTTCCCGAGTGTTGTTCTCGGTGACACTATAGCAGTCTGGCGGTCAATAGGTTTATCTAAAGAGGGCTTCAGGAAATCTAGGCCGATCCATACACAGGTGTTGTCTGATGCGCTTAAGAACCACTTGTATTTCCTACATGTATGAATCCCTCAACCGTGGGTTTATGCACGTAACGACAGATCTCTGCGGCTTAAAGACGCCAGAATACGTCTCTACCTTGAAAAAAAATTCCCACAATTTCTGCCAAGGAAAGTGCTCTGATACCACTTGCAAGATACCAGATATAATAAATATGCAGAACAGAAATAAAATGCTAGAAATGGTAGAATAACAGTAATATAACCAGCATAATCTCCACAATAACACAGTAATGATATAAGAACAACAACATAAATAACACTTTGATTCAGAAAGCAATGTTCACAAGCCTCTTCGAGGGGGCAACCTCCAGTCGAGCAACGCTCTGTTACAATAATCTCCAAGCTAGGGTTTTCATACCCTCGACCCTTATTTATACTAAATATGTCTATCAAGAGAAGCATCTAGAGGAAAATCCTTCTAGAAGTGGAAGCTTCTATTAGGTCTTCTTACATCCGCCTTATTCTATTTTATTGAAAGGCCTTATTAATATTGACCTTTATTACATCCGAATATATTGATCTACCTATGTGTGGGTTAGGACCCTAACAGTTTGAAATGGAAGACCTTTATTGGACAACAACAGATACATTGAAGATTAAATGGCATAAGCAGAGAGAGGGGCAGTCAAGACATGATACAAAATTTTTCCAGATTCAGAAATTAATGGTGGTTGGGTGGTGCAAGGGCAGGTTGAAGCCTTCAGGTGAGTAGGTGCTTCCTTGTCAGTTGTAGCTGACTAAATAGGGGGTTGTAACCTCCTACCGGTTGGTGCTGGTGAACAAGGGTGTGGGTGCATCCTGATCAGTGGGTGTTGATATAAAAGGAAGAAGATATTCCTTCTATGTAACTTGTAAAACATACTTTTGCAGTTAATAGAAAAGTGTTTGTGGTTTTACCAATTGAGTTCCATGATAAATATTGTGTTGAAATATTGATTGCATTAACAAAAGAAAAATTGATAAATTTTTCTGTCACTAATTCACCCCCCCCTCTCAGTGACAAGAGACAGTCCTTCAATTGGTATCAAAGCAGGTCTCTTCACTAAGGGTTTAAATCACTTGAAGATAAATATACATCAGGATGGATCATCAGTTGAAGATGTCATAAAAAATCCCCCTATTTGATGGTGAAGACTATGTTTTTTGGAGTGTTAGAATGAAAAGCTATATGATGTCCATTGGACTAGAAGTATGGACCCTAGTTGAAAAAAGATATGATGTTCCAAAAGTCACTCCCACAGAAGCAGAAGACAAGAAGAAATTTTGGGAACATGCAAAGGATTTAAACACACTACAAGCTGGACTGAGTAAGAAGATCCTTGCTAAAGTACTAAAATGTCAAAATGAAAAACAACTCTGGGATATATTGGAAACTATATATGCAGGAGATTCCAAGGTAAAGAGGGCCAAACTTCAGACTCTTAAAGTACAATATGAAGGTCTAAAAATGAAGGATGAATAAAATATCACAGAGTACTTCGAAAGAGTTGATAATATTGTTAATGCAATTAGAGGTTTGGGAGTAGAAGTGTCAGACAATGAGCTAGTTGAAAAAATACTAAGAACACTACCTATGCTATACAATCCTAAAGTGTCCACTCTTGAAGATCGAGAGAATATGGATAAACTCACCATGGATGAATTGTATGGAATCCTCATAGCCTATGAGTTAATACTAGGTCACGAGAACCCCCCACAAGGAGAGGCAACCTTCAAGGTGCTCAAGAAAACAAAAAATCAGAAGCAAAAACCTCAATCTGGCCATCATGAAGAGTCTAATATAGAAGAAGCCAATTTTATTAAAAAACTTCAGAAAGGATCACGGAAGTACAAAGGCAAGCTGCCTTTCAAATCTTTTAATTATGGCAAGGTTGGCCACTTTGCAACCAAGTGTCCCCATCCCAAGGAGGACCTTGAAGATGACGAAGACAAAAAGAAACAATACAAGAAGAAGGAAAAACCCAACTACAAGAAAAAGTTTTACAAAGGGAAAAATATTTTTTACTCAAAAGACGAAAACAACAGTTCATCGGAGTCTAGTGACAGTCATGATGATGAAGTCTTTTTTCTAGGTATTGAAGAGCCTAATGAGATAGAAGAAATTGAGCACGAGGAAGAGTCAGAAGATGAAACAAAGGTTAATATGGAAGACGAACTTCTCAGTGCCTTGGATGAATTAAGAAGATACAAAACCAGATATAGACAGTTGAAAAGTTTTGTAGTTGAACAAAAGAAAAAACATGAACACAAAGTAAAAGAGATGGAGAAACTCATGAGAAACCTGAAAAACCAAATCCTATAAGCAAATAGGATGGAAGAAAGTCTGGAAAAATCGCTTAAAGAGAAACAAATAACCTGTGAAAGAATGGAGGCAGAATTAGTTCACCTAAGAAAATAACTTGATGCAAAAATCATTCAAACAAGATATGAAAATGGCTCTAAAATATTAGATAAGATTATTACCACACAAAGGGATTCAAGTAACAAAAATGGAGTAGGTTATTCTCAAGAAGAAAACCAAGTTAACTCAAAATCTTATGCAACTTCTCTCTTCAGTACATTCAAGAAGAAAGATGAAGAAAAGACAAGTAATGATCAGAACTCCAGAGGACTACTTCCACCCATCAAGGAATATAAGACAACACCAAAGAAGGTTTATCAAAACATGTATCCTCACATTTTCTTTGGTTATTTCTTTGCATGCTCTAATTTCAGACACAAAGCTATGAATTGTAGAGCATATGGAAGGAAAAACTTGAGGGTTAAGAACTATAACCGTAAAGATAACCAGACTGTAAATCAAGTTAAAAGCATAAATTATAACTCCTTTTCACCTCTACAAGAAGGGAACCTAGAATGCTTCAGATGTCATAATTATGGACATAAAGCCAGTTGTTGCAGATTAATGGAAGTCTCAGAAAAACCAAAGTTCATTAGAGAGCAAAAGAAGCTTCGGAAAGAAAAAACATCAAAAGAGGAATGTCTTATTGCCTTGAAAGCCCAAGATAAAGAAGATCTCTGGTATGTTGACAGTGGGTGCTCAAAACATATGACAAGAAATAAGGACAAGTTTTTGAACTTAAAAACAAAAGGGTAAAGTTACATTTGGTGACAATGCTTCAGGTAACATACTTTGGAAAGGCACTGTGAGTTTGGGAAAATACAAAGCCAAGGATGTGTTGCTTGTTGAAAAACTAAAACCTAGCATATTAAGTGTCAGCCAAACCTGTGATTAGGGGCACATTTGCATCTTTGATTCCCAAAAATTTGAGATTAGGAGAGAGGACTTAGGAAAATTGGTTGGTATTTCTCCTGGAACTCCCGAGAATGTATATATACTAAATACAAAATTGAATGAGGAGTGTCATATAAATTTAGTAGATGAAAGTTGGCCATGGCATAGAAGGTTGGGGCACATTAACTTTGACAATTTAGTGGAATTCATCAATCTTGGGGCAGTAAGAAACTTTTCAAAGATCACAAAACCCTCAAATCCTATGTGTAGACATTGTCAACTAGGGAAGCAAACTAGAATAAGGTTCAAAACGAAAGAATACTCAACCTCAAAACCTTTAGAGCTTGTTCACACCGACCTCTGTGGACCTACAAGGACCAAGAGTTTGCAAGGAGAGTCCTACTTTATGCTGTTCATTGATGATTTTACTAGAATGGGTTGGGTATGTTTTCTCAAGGAAAAATGAAAAGCACTTAACAAATTCAAAGCTTTTAAGACCCTTCTTGAAAATGAAAAGGAGACAAAAATCAAATGTCTTAGATCAGACAATGGTGGTGAGTTCACCTCAAAAGAGTTTGATCTCTTCTGTGAAACCCATGGAATAAAAAGACAATTCTTTGCTACCATAACACCTCAGCAAAATGGGATTGCTGAGAGAAGGAATAGAACAGTCCAGGAGGCTACAAGGACTATGCTCAATAAAGAAAAATTATCTGATGGATATTGGAGGGAAGTTGTAAGCACAACAGTATACATATTGAACACATGTCAGCTCAGGATTAATAGTAATAAGACTCCTTATGAACTATGGTTTGGGAGAGCTCCTTCGGTAAAATACTTCAAGGTCTTTGGAAGTAAGTGCTACATCAAAAGGCTTGATGAGAATCTCCAAAAATTTGATACTAGATCTGATGAAAGTATCTTTATTGGATATGCTTCTACCAAGAAAGCATACAAATGCTACAATATTAGATTACATAAGATTGTTGAGAGTGCAGATGTCAAGGTGGATGATTTAAAAACAATAAGGATCAAACATCAAGAGTCTATACTTAACAATGAAGATGAAAATGAAGATGATGATGAGTTAGTTGGTACACAAGTAGAAGAAGTAGAAGAGAATAAATAAGAAAAGGAAGAGGATGATATGGATAATAGTGAAGATGAGGAAGATATTCGAAAAGAAGAGATAAGAGAAGAATCCCCAAGAAGAGACACAAAGACACCCTCAAGAATGACTCAAAAGAATCATCCTGAGGAACTGATTATTGGAAATAAAAGTGATGGACTGCAAACAAGAAGACAACTGTTGTATCAGACATAAATAACACTTTTGTCACATATCGATCCCAGCTCAATCAAAGAGGCATGTAAAGATGAGAATTGGGTCAATGCTATGAATGAAGAATTGGACTAGATTGAAAAAAATCAAACTTGTAAACTAGTTCCAAGACCAAAAAATAAGAATGTCATTGGAACTAAATGGGTGTATAAGAACAAAGTGGATGAGAATGGGAAAGTAATTAGGAACAAAGCCAGATTGGTATGTAAAGGGTATGCTCAGGTTGAAGGGTAGACATTGAAGAAACCTTTGCACCTGTGGCTAGATTAGAGGCAATTAGGATGTTTTTAGCCTTTTCCAACTACAAAAAATTTAAAGTATACTAGATGGATGTCAAGTCAACATTTCTCAATGGAAACTTCGAAGAGGAAGTCTATATTGAGTAACTAGAAGGATTTCAATTAACTAGCAAAGGAAACTATGTTTGTAAACTAAAGAAAGCACTCTATGGGCTAAAACAAGCACCTATAGCATGGTATGCAAGGCTAGATTCTTATTTACAAGTACAAGGCCTCAAAAGAGGATCAACAGATAGTAATATTTATTGTAAAATTGTTGGTGATAACATGATTATTGTGGAAGGATATGTTGATGATATTATATTTGGCAGTGATGATGAAAAAATGAGTAAGGACTTTGCTAGGAGGATGAAACAAGAATTTGAAATGTCCTTGTTTGGTGAACTGGATTTCTTTCTTGGATTACAAATAGTATAGTCCAAAAGGGGATTCTTTATCCATCAGTCCAAGTATGTTAAAGAAATGCTTAAGAAATTCCAGTTAGAGGATTGCAAACCTATTAGTACACCTATGACAGTTGGATGCAAACTAAGCAAGGAAGATGAGTCCAAAGCTGTAGACCCAAAACACTATAGATCAATGATTGAGAGTTTACTCTATGTAACAGCTTCGAGACCTGATGTCAAGTAAGCTGTTGGGATGGTGGATAGATTCCAAACAACACTAAAAGAGAGCCATGTTCAAGATATGAAAAGAATCTTTAGGTATTTGAAAGGAACCATAGATCTTGGTTTGTGGTACCCTAGCAAGGATTCATTCACTTTAAAAGCCTATTCGGATGCAGATTGGGTAGGTTGTGTAGATGACAGAAAAAGTACAAGTGGAGGAGCATTCTTCTTGGGAGAATCATTGGTAGCTTGGATAAGCAAGAAACAATCCTCAATTTCTTTGTCTACCACTGAAGCTGAGTAAATTGCAACAACATAATGTTGCACACAAGTGGAGTGGATGAAACAAACCTTACAAGACATAAAAATAGTGTTTGTTGAACCCACTACTATCTATTGTGATAAGCACTATAAGTCTCTCTAAGAACCCTATCCAACACTCCAAATCAAAACACATTCCAATAAAATACCACTATTTAAGAGATCGGGCTAAAAATAAAAACATTAAATTGGAATATGTCCCAACACAAGAACATGTTGCATATATTTTCACTAAACCCTTAAGAAGAGATGGATTTGAATATCTCAGGAAAATATTGGGAGTAGTTCCTCTTCCAATCTAATCTCTCAAGAAAATAATGCATCAATTGGCATCAATTCAGGGGGAGACAACGATCAAATTTAGGAGGAGTCATTTAGTTATGACAAGAAAAGTATGATTGTAGGAGAAGTTACCCAAGTTCAGATTCTGGTCAGTAACATACATACATACAAAGCTTTGCCATAGGGGGAGCAACCCTTTTCCATTGATGTCAAAGGGGGAGAGTAACTTCATAGAGAAAAGCATCATCCCAGGGGGAGTTTGTGTATGAAGTTAGAGTGTTTCCCTCAATGACAAAGGGGGATATGGTTGGACATATTGTCATTGATGTCAACAACCGATGTATTTACGTTATAATGATGAATTGGTATGAACAAAGAGCTGAAAATCCATGTACAGAAGGACTAACAAATTAAGAGCTCAGGAGGGTTAGAGACTGAAGATCAGAAGCTCAGAAGAGATGATGCACATGAAGCTCAGAAGGGAAATCACAGTGCAGAAACATGATCGGGATCGAAATCCCCACAGGACAAACCAAGACCGTTGGATACGCAAGAGCCAGATCAAGGGCAGGGATTGATTGTGGAGCGCGAAGGGGGAATTAAACTACATGCTATTTCCAATCCTGCAATTAGTCTAGATCGTTAGATCTCATCGACTCAAAGATCGACGACTATGGTTGATCCACCAAACGATCAGATTAAGTCGTGACCATTGGATACACAAGCACCAAATCAAGGGCAGGGATTGATTGCGGAGTGCGAAGGGAGAATTAAACTGTACGTTATTTCCAATCCCGCAATTATTCTAGATCATCAGATCTCATCAATTCAAAGATCGACGACTGTGGTTAACTCACCAACATTCGCACAACTTCAATTGCGACATTTGGGCGACGGGATAAATCATGTGTAACTTATGGTTTCGCAATCCACACCAACCGTCGATGGTCACCCGCCAATAGATCTACGGTTGGCATTAGTTCCACTATCAATGAGCAATTTCCATTGTGGAACTCAAGGATAGTTTTAAACGTCGTGCTAGTTGGTACCCCACAATCATCCCTGATCGTTGATCTGCTCCGGGAGCATTCTTGACCGTTGGATCAAGTTGAATGGAAGGACAGATTAAGCCATATAGAAGGACCATCAGATTTGGAGAATACACGATGACCGTTGGATCAGGATCATGGTCAACTCCGGAGAAAATGTGTTGAGAACATGTAAAAACACCTGAAGTGTCAAAAACCGAAATTCCGAAGTCACAAAGTGAAGACACGTAGCACACACATCAGTAGATCCACGCCAGTAGACCATGTCAGCAAGGACTTGTGGCACAATCAGATGATGAAAAGTGTCAAGATGAAAATGGCATTTCATGTAGGTGTAAGTCACGAATTTGAGTGACACGTGGCAACCACTCAGTCAGTGCCACGCCAACAAGTGACGTCAGCAAGTTATGTCACTCTTGGAGTTTGTACTTTGGAAATTTCACCACCAGCAAATGTCCAAAGTTCCAAAGTTCTGAATTTTGAAGTAAATAAGAACCATTCATCTCAACTTTTGATGAAATCATAGCCGTTGGATTAAGCAGTGGAAGGATAGTGTAAGGATCAAAGCCAAACCGTTGATCTAATTCGAGAGTGTTATCGATCGTTGATCAAGTACTGTGGAAGGATAGCGTAAGTAGAAGTGTTAACTGACAGCAAGCGGTCACCACCACTTTATGACTTATTTAATAGGTAATCGCTTCAAAGAAATTGCTACTCCAGAGTCTAGGAGCCATGAATATTCGAAGTTTCGAATTCTGAAGTAAATGAAAACCGTCCATCTCATCGTGATATTAAAACATGATCATTGATTTTGATAAGTGATCAAGCACTCGCTTGGCCTAACGTCTGGTCACCACTTGAGGTCGTATGGAATAAAGAAACAAAGGGTGAAAGAAAAAGCAACACTTAAATTAATAAGCCTGTGGTCCTGCGTGTATGGCCATATGTAAATGGTTTGAAGGAAGCGCCTCAAAAGAACTTGATTTCTGTAGTATTTGTAGAGATTTGGAATCGAGTTAAAAAGGAAATCGATCCATACCTGTGATCGATTTAAAAACAAGTTAGATGGTTGTTAAAATGATGCGTGGTTATGAAAAGTCATGTTAATGACCGTGTTACTTAAAAACAAGGGTTATGTAATATTAAATGAACAGACATTGTGTTTGTGAAGAGTTGTGTTGAAAAGTTTAAAGGCTTATGAATATGTTGAGAAGTGAATTAGAAAAGTGTGCCTGTCAATGTCTTATTGAAGATCAAGAACATAAGAAGATAGAGAAATAGTTATGCAATCCAGTGTTTGAAATAGAAGACCTTTATTGGACTGCAACAGATACATTGAAGATTAAATGGCATAAGCAAAGAGAGGAGCAGTCAAGACATGATACAAAAGTTTTCCAGATTCAGAAATTAAGGGTCGTTGGGTGGTGCAAGGGCAGGTTGAATCCTGCAAGGGAGTAGGTGCTTCCTTGTCAGTTGTAGCTGACTAAATAGGGGGCTGTAACCTCCTACCAGTTGTTGCTGGTGAACAAGGGTGTGGGTGCATCCTGATCAGTGGGTGTTGATCTAAAAGGAAGAACATGTTCCTTCTATGTAACTTGTAAAACAAAATTTTTCACTTAATAGAAAAGTGTTTGTGATTTTCCCAATTGGGTTCCACGATAAATATTGTGTTAGCATTAACAAAAGAAAAATTGATAAAATTATTCTGTCACTGATTCAACCCCCCCTCTCAGTGACAAGATCTGGTCCTTCAACATGAAAGTTGAAGGTGGATGACAAATATTACATCCTTGCAGTACCTTAACACAATATCACATTGGCATTTTAAATCACTAGTCATTATTTGTTAACATTCTTAATTTTTGGTGAATACATAATAGTTAACTATGACTGGAGAAGTTTGATTGAAATAATAATAAATATTTGTTGTTATTTTAAAAGTATTTAGTCATATATAAAAATATTTATATAAATTCACCATGAATGGGCGAAGAAACTAGTTCAACAATGGACATAAACAATTGTCAGCATATCTATTTGTACACTCATACATAAAGTGTATCAATGTTTGATATTTGTAATGAACGAAATAGTCACATGTGTAGATACATTATGATGTGCATGGAAAGCTATTGCTGAAGTGTGTTCACAAGCCATTTAAATGTTCTGTTGTATGCTACAACTTGATGCAAGGAGCTAAAACCTGATATAAAAATTAAAGAAAAAGATTTACAAATTGAAATTGAGTTGCACAATTTTTTGATTATTTATTTGGTTTGAGTAACTTCCATCAATCTATCATACTTTATTAAAACCATATTGACACTTTAAATTATGAACCATTTTGATAGTTTAGATATTATCATCCTTTGAATTATTCATTATATGTCTTTAAAAAACCTAATTTATAACAATAATAATGATTAAACAAAATATATTGACATAAATCATTTAATTGAATATAATATGTAATAATAAAAAGATTACATGGCGATTAATGTTTGTCATATTGAATGACCATTTTCACCGATAAAAACAAAAACAAAATATAAACCAAATATTTAAGAGTCAATATTATTAACAAAATACCAAATAATAATTTTCATTGATAAAAAACTAAATATATTCTACATACTCAACAAAATACTTGGAAATATTCAATAGTCAATATTAACTGAATTTGGAAAGTACTAAATGACAATTTTTTTTTCACTAATCAAAAACAAACTTGGTCTCTTGTGCATATCATGAAATATACAAGATTCAACATTAACTAAGGGATCCTTTGAAAAGCACTAAATGACAATTTTCACTAGTCAAGAACAAGCTTGGTGTCT
Organism: Picea engelmannii; assembly: GCA_009831015.1. Taxonomy (NCBI): domain Eukaryota; kingdom Viridiplantae; phylum Streptophyta; class Pinopsida; order Pinales; family Pinaceae; genus Picea; species Picea engelmannii. The sequence goes on along the minus strand of ML776905.1, from coordinate 3,350,515 downwards.
TATGCATATCTTGAAATATACATGAATCAACATTAACTAAGGAATCATTTGGAAAGTACTAAATGACAATTTTCAATAGTCAAGAACAAGTTTGGTGTCTCGTGCATATCTTGAAATATATAGGAGTCAACATTAACTAAGAGATCTTTAGTGAGAACATATGAGTTCACATTCCATTAGTAAAAACTCAAAATCAATTTCAAATAGAATTAACTAACATTAACTAAAGGATCCTTAACGAGGATCTAAAGTGACAACATATGAATTCACATTCCATTAAGTAAAAACCCAGAATCAATTTCAACCTAAGGTTGGTCCAAATATTTTATAGAGATAGCACATAGACACTTTAAAAAAATATTTATTGAATTGTTTAAATATATATTCAAAATAGTTTTTAATAAATCTTAAATTGTTATTTTTTAATAAATTTTGAATTTTATTTATTCTTTTATTAAAAATATATTATAATAAATTAAAATCTCACATATTAAAAATATAAATAAGTTAAAAAATATATTATAATAAATTAAAATCTCTTAAACTAATTATAAAAATATATATTCTATAATAATAAAAATAAGATTTTGTAGTTTTAAAACATTATAAGATGGGTGAATTTAAGAAATTGTTGTTTCATAGATATCTATAAAATATTTATATTTTTTCAAAAATAAATATTTTTGAATTTTAATTATTGTTTAATAGAAATCTATGAAATATTTATTTATTTTTTGAATTTATATACATATTTATATATTTAAATTACTTGACTGGAATTGTCAGAGAAGATCACAAACAATGAGTTTTTCTGGTGCATCTACAAATTTGGAAGAATATAAAAATCCAAAAAAAACACGTTGAAGTGAAACACCCACTCAATATCCAGATCTCAACCTCCGACTTCTACTACGTTGTGATAAGTAAACGATGGAATTAATAACAAGAGAATCATCATAGTATCATGAATGAATTACAAGTAAACTATATGAAAGAGTGAAGGAGTGTGGGCAACAAAAAATGATCGAGAATGAGTATAATCAAAATTCAACCGAGAAGCATTACCTTTACAAGAAGATGGATGGAGCGCACATGATTACCTGCACTATGCCACTGCCATTGATGTTCGTCATAGTCATTGTTGCTAGTAAATTCATTTTAAAGAGCTGAGGAAGTTTTTTATCCTGCAGAAAACATTAGAGAAGCATAACTTAAATAGAATTAAAGGAACGCGGCTTGGCGAGAACTAGTTCAACTAGTTCAACTATGAGGTCAACCATCAGGGATGGTTATTCATATAAATTTAGAATCTTACACCAAAGGTTGCAAAGTACAGGCAATCGATGGATTTTATTAATTGGATTGGTATTGTGCTAAGGCTCCCAACTTGTGAAGACACTTTGGGCGTGTGGTTGCTCATCTGTTTGGCCAATTTGCAAACAATTGTGTTGAGAGTAAACATGCTTCATGAAACTTTGGAGGTTTAGCATTGATTACTCTTCATTCAGAGGCTGCAGATTGTATATGTATTGCAATTTACAACCACCCATCAATTAAGACACTATCTCTTTTCTATTTTCATCTATTTATTTGACTACTTTTGACTAGAACGATGACATCATATGCCAAATTAATGTGATAGTTAGATGAAAGTTTCCAGATTTAATGTGATGGTTTATGACTAGATGGAATTTTCAAGAATTTGATATTTTTTTTCAAATTTTTTTAATTCGATAATAGTTTTCAAAATATAAAAATAATGAGATCAATATTTTCAACTAAAAATTAAAGTAATTTATTTTTATAAATTAAAAAATATTTTTAAAAATAAAAATTAATAAGAAAATTTATATATACTAAAAATCAAATAATATATGACTTTAGGTCCTTTATCCTACTGCAAGTCGTATCAAATTTGAAATCGTCCGAACTCCGGCTCATTAAATGTTGAGTCTGACTCATTAAATGTTGTCTATGGATCCTTAAATGTTGATGTTAAATCCTAGATTTGGTCATTGTTCCAATGGATCGCAGACTTTGGTTCCTTAAATGTTGATGTTAAATCTCATATTTGGTCATTGTTTCGATGGATTGTAAAATTAATTTTGATGGGAAAATTAAAAGATATCCATTCTTTTTAAAAATTCTAATCAATTCCACACTTCTGAATTGATGTGTATAATTTTAATCTCAAATTTTTTTTGAAGGTCAAATTTAACCGAACACTTTTTCGACAAGCTATAAACCTATGGAAGGGCCCCGACGAGTTCAAAATTGATCATTGGTCAGGATAAACACATAAGACAAGGGAAGGAGTTTGTGTTGGGATGGAAACATAGAATGGACCAAATTCAATGCTAAGAAATCCTACCATGCCACTGGACATTAAATGGGAGGCCAAAGTCACATATTTAGACCATGATAGGGACACATAAAGGAGAACTTCAACATGTGAACCATAAAAAAGATAAGATAAAGGACCTTTATGCCATCCCAAATTTGGTTTGGGGTGGTGCATGTATTATGTAAACTTCATAGAATGATATTTGATATTTGAGGAGATATGTGTATGGCTAGTATAAAGTGAAAAATCCTTACGATAAACTAAGAAGTCACAAGTGGAGTGTGATGCACTTTGGACCAATCATTTATGGGATAAGAAGTGACAAGTGGTGAGTATTGCACCTAGATTAAATGGGAGGCCAAAGTCATGCATTTAAACCATGGAAGGGACACAAAAAGGAGAACTTCAACATGTGAATCATCAAAAAGATAAGATGAATGACTTTTATTGTTGAACTTATGCTTATATTGAGAGGGGGGATCAATATAAGATAATTTTTAATTTATTTAACCATTCATCAATCAATCATTAGCTTAGAAACAATAATTAGATATAAACTCAAATCACAATGCACATAGTTTACTATGGAAACCCTTGCAGGAGAAAACCACAAAAACTTATTTTTATAAATGTTTATAGGCACCAACCTACTGTTTCAAAGATTGTAGGCACCAACCTATTGTTACAAATATTGGATGCATCAACCTATTGGAGAAGCCAATCTCCTTAGTTGAACACCAACTCAACAAGATGTAGGAACCAACCTACTAGAGACACCAATCTCCTCAACTGAGCACCAACTTGGCAAGATGTAGGCACCAACCTACTGGAGACACCAATCTCCTCAACTGAGCACCAACTCAATAAGATATGTGTAGAAACCAATCCAAGATCTTCATACATAGAGTACCTTTGAATTTACCTACATGCTTCATTCCATAGAAAATCCTATAAACCCTAGCAAGCTTCATGGAATCATTCACATAATGTAATCACCGACGACAACATCCACTAATGACAACATCCATTGACGACAACATCCATTCATGGAAAAATCCGCTAATGACAACATCCATTCACAAAAACATATACCCACAACAAAATCACAACCTCATAGCAGTGCACACGACAACATCACAACCTCACAAAAACATTACAACCTCATATCATTCCTCGAGAATAAGAAATACCAAAATAAAGTCATTTAGATTTCTCTTGCACACCTCTAAATCCCAAATAGACACCCCAACACATTTAACACACCTCAGAATTGATATGTCTTGTTTGGTTGCTCAACAAATGTGAAAATCCATCCTATATTTGTAGTAATTATGTCCCCACTTTCTAAGTCGACATATAAAGGATGGCTGAGCCAACCTCAATTTTCTGGCTAGATTGTTGGACGAAAAAATTCATATCTCGTCATTCCTAGGGAGTTAGAGGGAATTCTATATACTGTTGGAAAGGTATCGGAATAATATTTCCAACCATATACCTTGTGCTCCCATTTGAGTTAGGTATGTAGGGTAAAAATTTCTTCAAATATAGGGTATTTAAACTGACAAAAAATAATACTTTCAACAATCTCTATATTACAATATGTATCTTGGACATATTGTAGGCTCCCCCTGTCTTTGACATCAATGAAAACAATATTTCCAAAAATATCCCCCTTTGTCATTGATGGCAACCCTTAGTGAATTCTGATACTCCCCTTGTCTGCAACTTTCCTTGTGTTTGTAATTCTTCCTCCCTCTAAAACTTCTCCCACTTTGACATTAATGGAAAAGGGATGCTCCCCCTGAGCTTGTGCTTCCATGGGATATCACTCCAAGCTTCTTTCTGAGATATTCAAATGCGTCTCTGGGAAGGGGTTTGGTAAAAATATCTACAAATTTTTCTTTGGTGGTAATGTATTCCAGCTTGACACGTTGCTCGACTACATGTTCTCTTAGGAAGTGGTACTTGATTGGAATATGCTTTGTCTTTGAGTGCATGGAAATATTATTTGAAATATTGATTGCACTTGTGTTGTCACAGATGATTGAGATTGGATAATCATATTCTACCTTGATATCCTTCAATTTCCGCTTCATACAGAGAACTTGTGTGCAACATTTTGTTGCTGCAATTTATTTGGCTTCTGTTGTGGATAGAGAGATTGAAGTTAGCTTCTTGCTTAACCATGATACTAGACAGTTGCCTAGAAAGAATTCTCTTCCACTAGTACTTTTCTTTTCAACAATACTTCCTGCCCAATCTGCATCTGTATATGTTGTTAGAGTGAAGTCCTTACTTCTTGAACACCACAAGCCAAATTCCAATGTGCCTTTCAAATATATGAATATTCTTTTCACTGCTTGCACACATGTCTCCTTTGGTGCAGATTGAAATATTGCAACCAATACTACTACTTGCATGATGTTTGGCCTTGATGCTTTCACATATAGTAGGTTGCCAATCATTGCACTGTATAGTGTTTGATTTTCTTCTGAAGATTCATTATCTTTATTTAACTTGCATCATGTGATCATGGGTGTACTGACAGGTGCACAATCTTCCATTCCAAATTTCTTCAACATTTCCTTGATATATTTGGTCTGATAAATGATTATGCTTTTTCCGGATTGAGAAATCTGCAACCCTAGAAAGAATGACAATTCTCCAAGCAAGGACATCTCAAACTCCTTTTGCATTTCTTCTACAAAACTTTGGCTCATTCTATCAGTATTACTTCCAAAAATGATATCATCCACATAAACCACAATGATCAACATATATTCATTGTTTGTTTTGATATAAAGATTTGTATCTACAACGCCTGTTTTGAAACCTTGTTGTTGCAGGTATTTTGAAGACTTGAATACCAAGATCTGGGAGCTTGCTTTAGTCTATAGAGTGCTTTCTTCGGTCTACATACATAATCTTCATTGTCTGACAACTAAAATCCTTTTGGATGTTCAATGTATACTTCTTCTTCTATATTTCCATTTAGAAAGGCCTACTTGACATCCATTTGATAAACTTTGAAGTTCTTGAAACACGAAAATGCCAAAAACATTCTGATTGCTTCTAATCTTGCAACTGGAGAAAAGGTCTCTTCAAAGTCAATTCCCTCAACTTGAGCATACCCTTTATAGACCAATATTTATTTATTTCTTACTACTTGTCCATCTTCATTTAATTTGTTTCTGAAGACCCATTTGGTTCCAATAAAATTCTCTTCTTTTGGTCTTGGCACAAGTTCACATGTCACATTCTTCTCAATCTGATTTAGTTCTTCTTCCATATCATTAACCCAATGCTTATCTTCACTAGCCTGTGTAAACATTTTGGGTTTTATTTTAGAGAGCAAATAAAAGTTCAATCTTCTTCTAGTCTGAACTCTTGCATCTATATCACCAAGAATCTGACTTTTTGGATGATTCTTTTGGACAATTTTGGGTGGTGTCTTTGGATATTGGCGTTCTATTTCTTCTTGTTCTTTATTTTCTTGTTCTTCCTTTTCTTCTTCTTTGTAGTTTGTCTCCTTTGGATATTCATTTGTTTGTGACTTTTCTTTGTGAGGTATGGCTTCATCCACTCTTACATCAATACTATCTACAACCTTGGCGTAGTCTTTTGTTGTAGCATTTGTAGGCCTTACTTCTAGATGCATAGCCAAGAAATATACCTTCATCTATTCTGGAATCAAAATTGCCTAAATTATCTTCATTTCTCCTTATATAGCACTTGATCCCAAAAAAATTGAAGTATTTGACTGTAGCTAGTCTTCCTTTCCATAATTCATAAGGTGTCTTGTTGCTATTTACTCTTTGTGCTCTACTCAAGATGTAGACTGTTGTGTCGACTGCTTCTCTCCAAAAGGTGTTTGGGAGTTTGGTTTAATTCAACATTGTTCTAGCCATTTCTTGTAAAGTTTTGTTCTTCCTTTCCACAACTCCATTTTGCTGTGGAGTCCTTGCTGATGAAAAACGTCTCTTGATTCCATGATTCTCATAGAATTAATCAAATTCATAGGATGTAAACTCACCTCCTCTATTTGATCTTAAGCACTTGATTTTTAAATCAGTCTCATTTTCAACTAGGGCTTTGAAAGCTTTGAACTTATCAAATGGTTCAGATTTTCTTTCAGAAATGTAACCCATGTCATTCTTGTGTAATCATCAATAAGCATCACAAAATAACTCTCACCTTTTAAAGTTTGTGTTTTTTCTAGCCCACAAAGGTCTGTGTGTACAAGTTCCAATGGCTTTGATGTTGAGTGCTCCTTCGTTTTGAAACTAACTCTCATTTTCTTCCCTTGCTAACATGGCTTCCAAATAGTGTCCATCGATTTTGAGATCCTTGACATATATCTTACTACGTGTGTTTTTCCGAGTTTTACTAGATTGTCAAAATTTATATGACCCATCCGTCTATTCCATAACCAAATTTCATCTACTTGTCCCATACAACATTTTTCTCCTTTGACTTCATTGACAATGTATACATTGCTTAGGGTTCTTCTTGCATTTACCATTAATATTCCCGAACCTAATTTCCTTACGTCACATCCTTTAGAGTAAAATATGAGGTTGTAACCTTGATCACACATTTGATTGACACTTAGAAGGTTGTGTTTTAACCCTTCTACATACAATACATTCTGTGTTTTAGTCTTTCCATTATCACTACCAACGAAACATTTTCCAACTCTCATTGCAGAAGCATTATCTCCAAAGGTAACACTGCCTCCATCTTCATCCTTTAGGAAGATAATTTTTTTCTAATCCCTTGTCATATGTTTTGAACACCCACTATCAATGCACCTGTTGAGCACTCAACACACCCTAAAAAGCTTATGTCAAATTTTACTTTTTGGGTACCATTTGATCTTTTGCATTGTCTGATTCTACTTTAGTATGAAAAATGATATCTTTGCTTATCACTTTTGTTTCTCATTTAAGTCTCTCAAAGTTCGCTTGAGCATGCGAAAACCCATAACTAAAAAGACTAACACTTAATTAAAGAAACGACAATCAAGACTTTTTCCCCGACACACTTAAGAAATTCGACATCGGAAAAGATTAAGCATGAAAGGAAATCACTCAAGAGAATCAAGGTAGCCGAGCGTCGATCTTCATCGGTGTCGGCAGATGGAAGTTGTTCTTCTGCGACAAGCGTCACTCAAGGATATCACCGACGGTCGATCCCTTTCGGCGTTGGTAAAAGGTGAAAAAAGTAAGTGTTGAATGAAAATGAAACGATATCGCCGATCATCGACTTCTGAAATGTTGTCGGTATCGGGGGGATTTCGAAGATGATAATCCGCAAGGAAACCACGCGTTAGGTTTATTTCTGAAGGCCGGTCCCCGATACTTTTTGGCACCGACAATCCCAAGTTAAGCATAGAGCGCTCAACTTGAACAAAGTCCCGAGTCTGACCATCACCCACAAGCTGAGTTCCCGGTTTTCATTACCATGTATCTCGAGTCAGTGGTGCCACGCCAACGCCGTACGATGAAGTCGATTGGTGTCATAGGTTTTGCAGAAGGATATCAATAAAAATACAAAACAACCTCTACTGGTAAGTAGAACACATAACCTCAGTGCATAACCTCTATTGGTAAGTAGAACACATACAAAACATCTAGAATTTATAACGGAGCGGGCAGTGAGTTGAAATCTGCCAGGGAACACTGAATGCCTTGCGACGGGATGTTTTAAAGAATTTCTGTGTCACATCTGTGGACGGGTATGATCCGGAGCGTGTGATATGCAACCGATAGGAGTTGCAGAGGATGTGTGGAATGATCACATCAATTTCTTTTTAATTCCCCAGCCTCCATAATGAGCTGATGATGGTTGATGCACTTGCTGTTGTGACTCCTATTTGAGCAACTTGCCTTGACCTGAAGCGTTTAACGACTTCCCTTATGACAGTATCCGGCTCTTTTGGACCTTACTCATACTTTCAACACATGTTCGGTTCTGACATCCTTTCTCAACCCCAAGGGCCAATCGACCACTAGCGAGACTTTGACTCTCATGTTTTCCGTACCTGATCTTTCATGCTATGGTGCATGGATGTAACCCACCCTAACTGAAGGAAAATGATGATGCTAACAGAGACGGTGTAGGTAATTCGAAGGGTTACAGAGATCACGTTAGTATCAAACAATCAGGCGTAGCGAGCTTTACAGGTATGCACTAGTCTGGATTCTTCATGCTTACGTCTTTACATATATTTTGCTGAGTATTGTTCTGTAAGCAATTTCTAAACAATTTTAATTCCGATTGCAGGAAATATCCCTCCGACTATTGAGAAAAATTGGCTCCGTAACCTCACTGAGGAATCCGAGAGAAACTGGGTCCGAAGATTAACAAGGTGATGAAGGATATCGAATTGCCCGATTTCGGCACACCTGACGATTTCGTCAACTTGCATGACATAGTCAAATCACATACCCAATAAGATTCTTCATGGGCTGAAAGACCAACAAAGGTGACCGACACAGCACCAGGACAAGTACAACAATTTCTGGAACATCCGATTAGCGCTCGGGATGTGATTCAAGAAGTTAAGTGCTAGTCTGGTCAAGTATCGGGCACATGCGATGGAGATAAGAGAAGTTCACACACTCCCGATGGAACAACACAGATTTCCATATGCCCAAATCTGCGAGGAGTTATTCATTAGTTGGTCGGAGTATGATAAAAGTCACCCTTTCAAAGGGATATCCTGAGATGACTGTGGGAAAAATGTTAGAAGAGAACGCCACATGGAAAATTTTGTTTACTTATCTACACTTAGCCGTTAGAAGAGAACGCCACGTGGCAAATTATGTTATAAATAAGAACATCGACCAATTAGTTAGTGGTCGATGGTTGTTGCAAGAAACTCTTTTTTTGGCTTGTTAAGAACTATTTCCGAGCTAGCTTTAATTAAGAAGTCCTTCTGGACCAGAGACAAAGTTATATTTTCATCAAACACATGTGTGATTGGACGTGGAGAAGAACTATTTCCTATCTTGTTTCATGAACGGATGCTATAATGAGTAAGAGCAATTAAATCTATTGTTAAGTTATCTGGTGCAATGTTTTGCTGTTCTTTTCTTTATGATGAAGATGAATCGTTGTGTTATTATGTGATGGATGATTAGAGTAGGTGATTTATTTTGCTTGCCATTATCTTATCGTATATGTGTTTTATTTCTGATAATTAGTATCTCATACAGTAATTGGATGCTCACACGGTTAACGTATTAGTACTAGGTCCGTGGTATAGACGACTGATCGTGCGCACGACTCAACCGGGATTTGGCTTTCCCCCCCGAATTCCTTATTTTTTCTAGGCCTTCCTCTCCTCCACGGTATCTGTTGTTGAGGAAGCATGGCTTCCAACTTATGCCCTTCCGATGTAACCTCTTCCACTTCAGCCTCCGCACGAGGTGATACTATCGTTTCCGCGCGAAGGTAGGAATCTCCCTTTGAAGCCTCAGGAACACCCGCTGCAAACAAGAGTGAGTCCCAGGCATTTTGTGGCTCAAACCTGGTGCTTTGGCTGCCTCGCAGGCCCTGTCCTGAGTTTTGAGGAGTTCCCATGGTGTGACATCATATCTACCTTATGCGTGGGTGACTTGACAAAGGCCCAAAGAAAATAATTTGATCGAGTTGGGCTCACAAGACGAGTCAGTGCATAACCTCGACTGGTAAGTATAACACATACAAAACATCTAGAATTTATAACGGAGCGAGCAATGAGTCGAAACGTGCCAGGGAACACTGAATGCCTTATGAAGAGATGTTTTAAAGAATTTATGTGTCACGTCTGCGCGATGGGTATGATCCAAAGCGTGTGAGATGCAACCGATAGGAGTTGCAGAGGATGTGTGGTACGATCGCATCAATTTCTTTTTAATTCCCCAGCCTCCATAATGAGTTGATGATGGTTGATGCACTTGCTGATGTGACTCCTGTTTGAGCAACTTGCCTCGACCTGAAGCATTTAACGACTTCCCTTATGACAGTATCCGACTATTTTGGAACTTACTTGTACTTTCAGCACATGTTCGGCTTTGACATCCTTTCTCGACCCCAAGGGCCAACCGACCACTAGCATGACTTTGACTCTCATGTTTTTTGTACCTAATATTTCATGCTATGGTGCGTGGATGTAACCCACCCTAACTGAAGGAAAATGATGACGCTAACAGAGACGGTGTAGGTAATTCTAAGGGTTGTAGAGATCACATAAGTATCAAACCAATCAGGCGTAGCGAGATTTATAGGTATGCACCAGTCTGGATTCTTCACGCTTACGTATTTACATATATTTTTCCAAGTATTGTTCTTTAAGAAATTTCTAAACGATTTTAATTCCGATTGCAGGAAATATCCCTCCAACTATCGAGCAAAATTGGCTCCGTAACCTCGCTGAGGAATCCAAGAGAAACTGGGTCTGAAGATCAACAAGGTGATGAAGGATATCGAATTTCCCAAGTTCGGCACACCCGACGATTTTGTCGACTTGCGCAACATAGTCGAATCACATGCCCAAAAATATTCTTCATGGGCTGAAAGACTAGCAAAGGTGATCGACACAGCGCTGGGACAGGTACAACAATATCTGGAACATCCAATCAGTGCTCGGGTTGTGCTTCAAGCAGTTAAGTGCTATTCTAGTCAAGTATCAGGCACATGCGGTGGATATTAGAGGAGTTCATGCACTGCTGATGGAACAACACAAATTTCCAGACGCCCAAACCTGCGAGGAGTTGTTCATCAGTTGGTTGGAGTATGAGAAAAGTCACCATTTTAAAGGGATATCCTGAGATGACTATGGGAAAACTGTTAGAAGAGAATGCCACGTGGAAAATTTTGTTTACTTATCTACACTTAGCTGTTATTTTCAGTTGAATTTTATGTTATAAATAAGAACATCGACCAATTAGTTAGTGGTCGATGGTTGCTGTAAGAAAACATTATTTTGGTTTGTTAAGAATTATTTCCGAGCTAGCTTTAATTAAGAAGTCCTTCTGGACCAAAGACAAAGTTATATTTTCATCAAACACATGTGTGATTGGATGTGGAGAATAACTATTTCCTATCTTGTTTCATGAACGGATGCTGTAATGAGTAAGAGAAATTAAATCTATTGTCAAGTTATCTGGTGCAATGTTTTGCTGTTCTTTTCTTTATGATGAAGATGAATCGTTGTGTTATTATGTGATGGATGATTAGTGTAGGTGAATTGTTTTGCTTGCCATTATCTTATCATATATGTGTTTTCTTTCTGATAATTAGTATCTCAAATAGTAATTGGATGCTCATACGGTTAACGTATTAGTACTAGGCCTGTGGTATAGAATTGTCGTCTGCATGCTTGAGTAGCGGGTTATCCCAAGCTCAACCTCTTCTCCAGTATTTTAGAACATTTTCCCGTTTTGTTTCCAAGTTGGTTTATATCGGTTTACAATCTTATATTGGTCCCAAACCATTGGTGCCCAACAATATTTCTAATTGGAAAGTCTTTGAAGGGGATGAACAGATCATAAAATTTCTAACTAACCAAGAAAATTTTAGAGACTTAGCTATTGACGATGAAGTATTCCAGGAACAATCAACAAGAAATGATCCTCGGACAGGTCAACCTATTGAAAAATCGAAGTCTCACACAATCCCGAAAGGGATAACTAACTTGGAGAATATTTTTGACATGAAGGAACGATTTAAGGGGCCTAAAAATGCAAATACCGGTAGCTCCTATCCCCTGCATGAAACTATAAATCTTGGAACCCCAGAAAACCCAAAGAATGTGAATCTTGGAACAACTATATCCAAGGAGTAAAGGGAGGCTTATCTCAAACTGTTCAGACAATATGAAGATGTCTTTGCATGGTCCTATCGAGATCTGAAAACTTATGATACCCGCATCATTCAACACACTATCTCGTTAAGACTCGAAGTGAAACCCTTCCAATAGAAGCTCCGAAAGTATCACCCATCCCTGGAACCTCTCATGTATCAAGAATTGAAGAAACTTTTAGATGCTAAAATCATCTTCCAGGTTAGGCATTCCGTGTGGGTAGAAAATCTGGTTCCTGTGAGGAAAAAGTTTGGAGAAATTTGCTTATGCATAGATTTTAGGAACCTCAACAGAGCTTCAGAGAAGGATAATTACCCAATCCCGCCAATGGAGAAACTCCTGCAGACCGTGTCTGGCTCGAAGATTTTCTCTCTACTGGATGGTTTCTCAGGTTACAACCAAGTCCTGGTTTTAGAGGAAGATTGTTTGAAAACTACCTTCCAAACCAAGTGGGGAACCTTCGCTTATAAACGCATGCCTTTTGGGTTAATCAACGTAGGGGCGACCTTCCAAAGAGCCATGGATGTGGCATTTCAGGGAATAATCAACAAGTGTGTGGTAGTGTATCTGGACAACATAACAGTGTATTCAAAGAATAGAGAAGAGCACATCCAACACTTAATTCAGATTTTTGAAAGGTGTAGGAAATACGGTATATCCTTAAATTCTAAGAAAACTATTTTCAGCATCGAGGAAGGTAAGCTGCTAGGCCACATTATATCTTAAACAAGCATTCACATAGACCCAGAAAGGATTAAGGCCATAGCTCAACTCCCATTGCCTCACAACAAGAAATCTATGTAGTATTTTTTCGAACAAATCAATTTCGTGAGGAAATTCACTCCTGATTTCGCGGAAACTATCAAACCCTTACAAAAGATGATTCGTAAATATTTCGAATTTAAGTGGGATGATGAACGAAAAGGCGCTTTCAACAACATCAAAACTGCTATATCTCAAGCCCCTGTGTTACGAAGTCTCGATTTCAATAGAGATTTCTTCCTCTATACTTTCGCCTCCAACCAATTGTTAGCTAAAGTATTGACTCAGAAGGATGATGACAACAACGAGGCCCCGGTGTCGTTCATGAGTACTAACCTCCAAGGCGCTGAACTAAATTATCCTGCTGTAGATAAACAAGCTTATGCAGTTTATAAAGCAGTAAAACACTTCAGGTCTTACATCCTCAAAAACCATACCAAAGTAATCGTACCTCATCCTGCAATCCGCTCCTTTTTAACCCAATAGGAGACGGGGGAAAGAAGAGGGAACTTGATGGTAGTAGTTCAATAATTTGATCTAGATATAAAACCTGCCAAACTAGTTAAAGGGAAAGGGTTATGCAAACTCGCAGCCAAAGCCCAGGACCAAGTAAATTAAGATTCCGGGTGGGAGAATGAAATGGCATGTTGGTGTGGCAAAGTTTCATACATCTTCCCAAGACAAGAATTTTGGTACGGGAAGCTAAATTATCTCCTACACCATGGGACTTGTCCAGAAAATCTCAACCCTAGGGAAAGGAGAGCTCTCAGGTTAAGATCTGCACAATATCACCTCATAAATTTGGTACTCTTCCGGGTTAATTATGATGGGGTACTATTTAGATATCTCGAACGTGAAGACACAGACAAAGTTCCGAAGGAACTCCATGATGGCCTTGCCGATGGACATTTTGCAGGAAACACCACCGCTCATAAGATACTGAGAGTTGGTTATTATTGGCCCACCTTATTCAAAGACACTCACACTTACACTAGAAACTACAAAACCTATCAAATAAGCGCGGGGAGAGAGAAGAGATCAACAGTCCCATTCCAACTGGTGACTGTCTCCAAGCCTTTTGAGCAATGGGGGTTAGATATCTTAGGAGAAATTACACCTAGTTCTTCAAAACAACACAAGTACATTCTTACTGCCACTGATTATTTCACGAACTGGGTAGAGGCCATCCCTCTGACCCATGTAAACGAGAAGGTGGTAATCCAATTCATAGAAAAAAAAATGATCACAAGGTTTGGTGTCCCTTCTGTCCTAGTTTTGATAATGCAACTTATTTTTCTTCCACCCTATTGATAGAGTTTGCTCTGGACAAAGGAATCATAATTAGATATTATGCAAATTATTATCCACAGGGAAACGGGGTGGCAGAATCAACCAATAATAACCTAGTGAGAATATTAAAGAAGATGGTTGCAGACAGCCAAAGGAATTGGCATAATCTACTCCATAACGCTCTATGGGCCGATAGGGTCACACCCAAGGAAGCTATAGGAAATTCCCTATACTTTCTGGTTTACGGGCAGGAAGCCATTCTCCCGAACGGTCTTTATCTCCCATCCCTTCAACTAGCCCACGATTCCGAAGGACAACCTTCATTAGTCATACAACAAAGAATTAACACTCTGCTCATGCTAGAGGAAGAAAGGGAAAAGGATAAATCAAAGTTCATGGCCCACCAACAGATTGTTAAAATATGGTTTGACAAGCATAAGGCTAAAGAGAAGAATTTTGAAGTAGGGGACTTGGTCCTAAAATGGGACAGAGCAAATGAGCCTAAAGGCAAACACTCTAAGTTTCAGAATCTATGGCTTGGACCTTTCCAGGTGGATGAGAAGATTGGGGCAGGTACTTATCGGTTACAAAATCTGAGGGGGGAGTCTGACACCCTCCCCGTAAACGACCAAGCCCTAAAACAATATTTTCATTAAAAAAAATAAAAATAAAAAAATAAATTATTTTTGAGTTTTATGTTTTGTGTGCGTAGGTTGAATGCGAATTACTTTTATTTTTTATTTTCTTTTGCTGTTTTGATTTCCGCACTTTTGAAGTTTGTGTTTAGCAAGACAATGATTGACCTCAAATCATGTGACATAATGAACTTTGTTCCTAACTCATTGCTCACATACAACACAAGAAGCGTCGAGGAACCTACGGTTGCTTTGAAGAGTCCTCTATCTAACTTGCACAGATGAACAACTCTGGAGAAATGTAGAAAGGTCTACCCAGTGGTTTGATGAAACCTTAAGGGAAAGTGGGAAATATGAAAAGGACTACATGAACCACGAAGATAGAGCTAACAAATGATTCACCTTAAACCATCTCACTTTGCAAATTAAACAGATGTCATCCTCTCCCAATCGCTCAGGGAATTCTGCCGAAATCAAAGTTAACTATACCAAATGAGTGAACAATGGAAGTGGGTATGCAGATATCTCTGCTGGGGCTATGGACGCTCACTGGAAGCGAGGCAAGGTCTATGATGTCAGGGTGACTTCGTTGGGGATATGGACGCTCGCTGGCAGCAGAGCAACACTGTAGCAAGTGATTAAAGGTAATTAAAGGCTTCATGCTAGTGAATACTTTACTAGACTCTGTCAAAGGGGGCATGAGTCAGGGTTACAGGAAACTAAGGAGGAATAAAGGTGGAAAACCCCACAGGTAGACCTAGAAGCATCAACCAAAGAATTTCAAATGCAAGGGTAAAAGAAGCTCTGATTTAAAGCCAATAAGGTTCTCCACCAGCTTTCGTATCAGCCGAACATGAAGGAGGAACAAAGATTCTGCTTTCGCCCAGTAAGTCGCCATTTGTTGAGCACTCAACACACCCTAAAAAGCCTATGTCAAATTTTACTTTTTGGGTACCATTTGATCTTTTGCACTGTCTGATTCTACTTCAGTATGAAAAATGATGCCTTTTCTTATCACTTTTGTTTCTCATTTAAGTCTCTCAAAGTTCGCTTGAGCATGCGAAAACCCATAACTAAAAATACTAACACTTAATTAAAGAATCGACAACCAAGATTTTCCCCCCGATGTGCTTAAGAAATTCGGAATCAGAAAAGATTAAGCATGAAAGGAAATCACTCGATAGAATCAAGGTAGCCGAGCGATGATCTTTGTCAGTGTCGATAGACAAAAGTTGTTCTTCCACGACAAGCGTCACTCAAGGATATCACCGACAACCAATCCCTTTCGACGTCGGTAAAAGGTGAAAAGAGTAAGTGTTGAACGAAAATGAAACGATATCGCCGATCGGCGACTTCCAAAATGTTGTCGGTATCAGGGGGATTTTGAAGATGATAATCCGCAAGGAAACCATGCGTTAAGTTTATTTCTGAAGGCCGGTCCCCGATACTTTTCAGCATCGACAGTCCCAAGTTAAGCATAGAGCGCTCGACTTGAACAAAGTCCCAAGTCTGACCATCACCCGCAAGTTGAGTTCTTGGTTTTCATTACCATGTATCTCGAGTCAGTGGTGCCATGCCAGTGCCATACGATGAAGTCGATTGACGTCGGAGGTTTTGCAGAAGGATATCAATAAAAATACAAAACAACTTGGAGCAACACTAAGCACAAAATTGAGGTTAACTTACAAGAATTTTGGACAAAGAAAATAGTAGATTCACACGCAAAGAGAAAAAATGATGCATTCAACTACTATGACCAGAATCCTTTCGCCAAAATTTAGAGACTTTATATATTAGACTCCCATCGGGTTCAGGTTACATACAGTAGACAATGTCTACACCTTTTGGCCAACCAACCCAGTTACATTGAGAACATGAAAATTTTCACAAAGAAAAAGGACTCCCATCGGGCTCAGGTTACATACAATAGACAATGTCTACACCTTTTGGCCAACCAACCCAGTTACATTGAGAACATGAAAATTTTCATAAAGAAAAAGGGGAAGACTATCAAAATTCTCTGCCACGTCTGAGAATACAAAACAGAGTCTACCCATCATGCCTCTTTTACGCACGAACTTTCTTCCCGACTGCCTCGTGCTCCCGGAGGTGTTGTCATCTTTTGTTCTTCCGACACCCTTTGCACTTCGCGCAACTGCACGATCGTATATTGTGCTTCTCGAAGATATCACTTGAGCCAGGTTGCATTCCCGTCACGAACTTGTGGCACAGACACCTCAAGGTTCTTTGCCGCCAATTGCCGACGCAATTCTCTATTCTCCTGGTAAATTTCAGCTATGGCGAGTTGTGCCTATACTAACTGCGAATTGGGTCCTTGGACGTTAGAACCCAAGGCTTCTGTCTTTATTGCTCAGCTCCCGCTCCCTCGACTTGTGGTTCTGACAGGCTCTAGCCAGATAGCATATATTAGGAGCTCCTCGACGACTGATCGTGCGCACGACTCAACCGGGATTTGGCTTTCCCCCCCGAATTCCTTATTTTTTCTAGGCCTTCCTCTCCTCCACGATATCTGTTGTTGAGGAAGCATGGCTTCCAACTTATGCCCTTCCGATGTAACTTCTTCCACTTCAGCCTCCGCACGAGGTGATACTATCGTTTCCGCGCGAAGGTAGGAATCTCCCTTTGAAGCCTCAGGAACACCCGCTGCAAACAAGAGTGAGTCCCAGGCATTTTGTGGCTCAAACCTGGCGCTTTGGCTGCCTCGCAGGCCCTGTCCTGAGTTTTGAGGAGTTCCCATGGTGTGACATCATATCTACCTTATGCGTGGGTGACTTGACAAAGGCCCAAAGAAAATAATTTGATCGAGTTGGGCTCACAAGACGAGTCAGTGCATAACCTCGACTGGTAAGTATAACACATACAAAACATCTAGAATTTATAACGGAGCGAGCAATGAGTCGAAACGTGCCAGGGAACACTGAATGCCTTATGAAGAGATGTTTTAAAGAATTTATGTGTCACGTCTGCGCGATGGGTATGATCCAAAGCGTGTGAGATGCAACCGATAGGAGTTGCAGAGGATGTGTGGTACGATCGCATCAATTTCTTTTTAATTCCCCAGCCTCCATAATGAGTTGATGATGGTTGATGCACTTGCTGATGTGACTCCTGTTTGAGCAACTTGCCTCGACCTGAAGCATTTAACGACTTCCCTTATGACAGTATCCGACTATTTTGGAACTTACTTGTACTTTCAGCACATGTTCGGCTTTGACATCCTTTCTCGACCCCAAGGGCCAACCGACCACTAGCATGACTTTGACTCTCATGTTTTTTGTACCTAATATTTCATGCTATGGTGCGTGGATGTAACCCACCCTAACTGAAGGAAAATGATGACGCTAACAGAGACGGTGTAGGTAATTCTAAGGGTTGTAGAGATCACATAAGTATCAAACCAATCAGGCGTAGCGAGATTTATAGGTATGCACCAGTCTGGATTCTTCACGCTTACGTATTTACATATATTTTTCCAAGTATTGTTCTTTAAGAAATTTCTAAACGATTTTAATTCCGATTGCAGGAAATATCCCTCCAACTATCGAGCAAAATTGGCTCCGTAACCTCGCTGAGGAATCCAAGAGAAACTGGGTCTGAAGATCAACAAGGTGATGAAGGATATCGAATTTCCCAAGTTCGGCACACCCGACGATTTTGTCGACTTGCGCAACATAGTCGAATCACATGCCCAAAAATATTCTTCATGGGCTGAAAGACTAGCAAAGGTGATCGACACAGCGCTGGGACAGGTACAACAATATCTGGAACATCCAATCAGTGCTCGGGTTGTGCTTCAAGCAGTTAAGTGCTATTCTAGTCAAGTATCAGGCACATGCGGTGGATATTAGAGGAGTTCATGCACTGCTGATGGAACAACACAAATTTCCAGACGCCCAAACCTGCGAGGAGTTGTTCATCAGTTGGTTGGAGTATGAGAAAAGTCACCATTTTAAAGGGATATCCTGAGATGACTATGGGAAAACTGTTAGAAGAGAATGCCACGTGGAAAATTTTGTTTACTTATCTACACTTAGCTGTTATTTTCAGTTGAATTTTATGTTATAAATAAGAACATCGACCAATTAGTTAGTGGTCGATGGTTGCTGTAAGAAAACATTATTTTGGTTTGTTAAGAATTATTTCCGAGCTAGCTTTAATTAAGAAGTCCTTCTGGACCAAAGACAAAGTTATATTTTCATCAAACACATGTGTGATTGGATGTGGAGAATAACTATTTCCTATCTTGTTTCATGAACGGATGCTGTAATGAGTAAGAGAAATTAAATCTATTGTCAAGTTATCTGGTGCAATGTTTTGCTGTTCTTTTCTTTATGATGAAGATGAATCGTTGTGTTATTATGTGATGGATGATTAGTGTAGGTGAATTGTTTTGCTTGCCATTATCTTATCATATATGTGTTTTCTTTCTGATAATTAGTATCTCAAATAGTAATTGGATGCTCATACGGTTAACGTATTAGTACTAGGCCTGTGGTATAGAATTTTCGTCTGCATGCTTGAGTAGCGGGTTATCCCAAGCTCAACCTCTTCTCCAGTATTTTAGAACATTTTCCCGTTTTGTTTCCAAGTTGGTTTATATCGGTTTACAATCTTATATTGGTCCCACCTATGAGAAAATACAAAAAAAAAAGAGAAAGTCCAAACTGAGGGAGACACTTCCGCAAGAAAATGTAAAGCCCATCGATTAATTGGCCGGATCCTAAGATCTGGAGAACCAATCCACCATTAAACACTGCAGAGTCTAATTGGGCCTTGGTGGCGGGTTTGGTTCCTACTGTTGAATTAAAGGGATCTAGGACCCATCAACAGTACCATTGGCTTCCTTTGTCTTGAGCATACATTGCAAGTCCACATTCTTCCTTTTTTGGTTCTACTTGTTTTCTTTTCCACACATTTGTATATTTGTCTCTATGCTTGGTAAGAAAACATCCTTCCTTGTTTTGTTTATGGGACTTTATAATTCTGCTTCTACAATCACGTGTTAAGTACCCATAGCTATTGCATTTATAACATTCAATATCATAATCAAGTAATGGATAAAATGAATTGTAGTTTATATCAACAAACCCATGAGAATTTCTGGTTTTGTTGCTTACATAATCATTCTTTGAGGCGTTATAAGAAATTATATTTTTATCTTTCACATGATCACTTCTTGCATAAGTTCTACAATCTATTAATTTACGACCAAAAATTATTGCAAGAAAAACAATAGCCAAGAAAGAGTTTTTGGTACTGTGTTGTGAAAGGCCTTCTTGGTGGAATACCTCTTTTTAACTCATTTTTGTGAGAAGAATCATGTTTCTGTTGGTTATCATTATATTTTTCATTGTTGCTTTCATTGTTGATGGATCCTTTGAGAAAATTGGCATATATTTTAGACTTTTCTTCATTTTTCTTTTCTGATAGCTTTGTGATCTTAGTGCTTGCATCTCCTTCGAGGGTCTTATGTTTTTCATTGTAGATGAGACCTGTCTTAATGAATGGTGGCCTTTGGAAACTAAGAATATTATCTAGGACTTCAATACTCTTTCCAAATTTCAAGATTCTATTCAACTGATCAATAGTTTTCTCCAGTTCCTTTCATAAGGAAACTATTTCAGCTGCTAGCTTCTCACAATTTTTTTCTTTTCTTTCAACTGTCTTCTCACCACTTCTTCTACCCTTTTTGCCTCTTCTAGTTGAGTCTTCAAGATGATAACGATATTCTCTGTTTCTTCAATATATTGATCTTTCTTTTCATATTTTTGCAATTGTTCTTTCTTCTTTCGATTCTTTCCCATGAGTCTATCTATTTATTCTAAGGCACTGACGAGTTCTTCTTCAAGATTCACTTCTCCATCAATGTCTTCTTCTTCTAAATATGGTTTTTATTTCTGATTCTCTTCATTTTCTTTATCAGTAGGCTTTGTATCCATGGCTATGAACACAAATTCTTCTTTGTCAATATCCGAAACATATCTATCACTTTCTTTAGACAAGCTACTATCCTCTCTAGAGTAGAAACTATTCTTCTTAGTATATTTTCGTATTTTGTGTCTATAAGGCTTGATTTTATTGTTATGCTCTTATTTATCATTACAATCCTCATCATCACTATATTCCCTTTTTTCATATTGACACTTAGCAGCAAAATGTCCTACTCTACCATAATTAAAACATTTGAAGGGTAGCTTTCCTTTGTATTTGCCAAATCCCCTTTCTAGGTTTCTCACAAATTGTGCTTCTTCTGTATCTATTTCATGGTTGGAACAATCACAACATTTGTGTCCTTTTTTCCTTTTTGATGCTTTGAAATCTTCTTCCTTTCGTGCTGGATTTTCTTTTTTTGTCCTCATCTTGTGTGCAGTGAGAATCCCGTGCAACTCATCCATCGTTAGTTTCTCCAGATCCTTCATTTATTCAATGGAAAATACGTTGGCATCAAATATTAGGGGGATAGACCTTAACACATTTTGCAAAATCATTTGTTCTTCAACCTTCTTACCAAGTCCTCTGATGGTGTTGACAATTTCATCCACTCGAAGGACATAGGCTGCAATAGTTTCTTCTTCTTTCATTTTCAAACTCTCGAACTGTCTTCTATTAGTTTGGATCTTTTCCTTTTTCACCTTGTCATTGCTTTCATAAATGTTTTAAATTTTGTCCCACATATCTTTGTCAATTCACAATGCATCACATTAACAAATTCTAATTCTGATAGATCACTCAAGATAACATTCATGGCTTTTGCATTATTTTCACTAGCCTTCTTCTCGATGCTATTTGTTGGTGGAGTATTTGGGGTTGTATACTCAGTCACGATTGATTGTCAAATAAAAAAACCCAAGAGCCATTAGATAAGTCTACATCCTAATGCTCCAAAATGCATAGTTTGTTCTATCAAAATATAGAGCCTTATTTGTGGATAAACATTCTTGACAAGCCATGTGTGCTTCTGATATCTACCTTCCAATGATTAGACCATTTCTAAAGGAACCCGCTCTTATACCAATTGTTGAAATTATGCTTATACTAAGTGGGGGGGGGGAGAATTAGTATAAGATACTTTTACTTTATTTAACCATTCATCAATAAATCATTACCCGAGAGACAATAATCACATATAAACTCAAATCACAATGCACATATTTTAACATGGAAACCCTTGTGGGAGAAAACCACAAAAACTTATTTCTATAAATGTTTTTAGGAACCAACCTACTATTTCAAAGATTGCAGGCACAAAACTACTATTACAAATATTGTAGGCACCAACCTATTGGAGACACCAATATCCTTAGCTGAGTGCCAACTTGGCAAGATGTAGGCACCAACCTACTAGAGACACCAATCTCCTCAACTGAGCACCAACGCAACAAGATGTAGGCACCAACCTATTGGAGATGTGAATCTCCTCAATTGAGCACCAACTCAATAAGATATGTGTAGACACAAATCCAAGATATTCATACATAGAGTACCTTTGAATTCACCTGCATGCTTCATTCCACAGACAATCCTTCAAACAATGGCAAGCCTCATGGCATCATTCCCAGAATGTAATCACTGACGACAACATCCACTGACGACAACATCCATTCATGAAAAAATCCACTAACGACAACATCTACTCATGAAAACATCACAACCTCATAGTAGTGCACACGACAACATTACAACCTCATAGCATATCTTGAGAATAAGAAATACCAAAAGAAAGTCCCTTAGATTTCTCTTGCACACCTCTAGATCCAAAAGAGACACCCCAACACCTTTATCGCACCTCATAATTGATCTCTCTTGCTTGGTTGCTCAACAAATGCAAAATTCCATCTTATATTTATAGTAATTCTATCCCCACTTTCCAAGCTGACCTGTAAAGACTGGCTTAACCGACCTCAATTTTATGGTTGGGTTGTTGGGCGGAAAAATCCATATCTCCTTATTCCTAGGTAGTTAGAGGGAATTCCATATACCATTGGAAAGGTCTTGGAATAATATTTCCAACCATATACCTTGTGCTCCCATTTGAGTTAGGTATGTATGGTAAAAATTTATTCAAAGAGGGTATCTAAACTGACCAAAAGTAATACTTTCAACAATCTCCGTCTTGCAATATTTATCTTGGACATCTGTAGGCTTGTCTTATTTATATTGGACATATTGTAGTCTCCCCTTGTTTTTGAGATCAATGACAACAATATTTCCAACATTTATGCCATCATAAAGTTGGTTTGGGGTGGAACATGTATAATGTAAACTCTATACAATGATATTTGAGGGGATATGAGTGTGGCTAGTATGAAGCACAAAATCTATACAAAAACTAAGAAGTCACAAGCGGGGAATGATCCACTTGGAACCAATCATTCATGGACTAAGAAGTGGCAAGTGGGGAGTATTGCAACTAGATCCAACTACTTGTGGGCTAAGAAGTCGCAAAGTGGGGGGTGTTGCACCTAGCCCCAATTGCTTGCAAGTTAATAAGTGGAAAGCAGATGGATTTATTTCACTTGGCATCAACTGCTTGTGGGCTATGTGGCTGCAAGTGGAAGGTATTACCCCTATTCTTGATTGATCATGGGTTAAAATGTTGCATGTAGAGGGCATTGCAAGACATTTTTTTATGAGTATTATGGACTTGTTAGATGCCATATTCATATGAAAATCAAGCAAATACAAATGAAAAAATACTGAAAAGAGTTATTATCCTCCAATCATGAATGTTATATGCGAAGGCAATGGAAAATCCAAAGCAAAGATTGTATGGTAAAACATGTTTAGTGCACTTAGAAATATCAATGGTGGTCGCTATTATCTAGAATGGAAAATCATGAAAGAGGTAATGCAACACTTTGGATTATGTAAACCATGCACACTTGAATCCTAACATTTCATGAACATAATTATGAGTAATAAGTAACACTATTGAAGGTTAGGGTGGGCCACATGTTTCGAGAAATGTGACTTTAAATCTTTTGGGATATGTTCTCTTTGAAGATGGAAAGGTATATTTCTAGATGTGTATTGAAGCACACCATTGGTGAGCTATGTTTTGTCGACATGAGTATGATGAAATTGTTAATTACTTAGCTAGTGAGGCCTCCTTTGAGAAAGAAGGGCTATACCATTTAAGTTTCACTTGAGGATTCTTTTCCAAAACATTAAAAAACTATGCCAAACTTAAGCAATCGATATCATATGCACTGCTTCACATTGTATAAATCAATATGCTCATAATTCATCAAATGTGGTTATTACGTTATTTCTATTATGAGGTGTTTTTTTTGCACAATGTAGAAAATCATAAAGAAAATAAAGCCCAATAAAATTTGTACATATTTACCCCCACACGTTAATGTATGCTCTAGACATTAGTTCTTAAAATATAAACACACATTACCTACGAAAAGAAAAGTAAAGTGACATAGTAGGCACTCCATTAAAATTTGAATATAATAATATATCCTACATCCTTTGTGATGTCACATGCATGCACCATATTACACCAACAATGGATTTTCTAGCATACTCTACTCTATGAATCTATGTAACAAAGTGACGCTCACAAGACAAGTATGCAATAAAACCAAACAAAGGGTTGGATGGAAGACATTTAAGATGTTAATGAGTGTCTACAAAGCATTTTGAACTTACCATCTTTGTGTTGAAAGAGGAATTCTTAATACTTCATCACATGACTTGCAAATCACTCATAATATATCACTAATTACGTTAATTTGAACACAATATAGTCTTTGTGCTATGTCCAAAATTATCTAACTCAATTTTGGTAAATTAATATATCATTAATTATGTCGATTTAAACACAATATGGCCTTTGGAGTGTGCCTAACTCAATTTTGGTGAAGTTGAAACTCTTCACGTGTTTCTAAATGACACGTTTTTATGTTAAAATATAGTAACTGCTCAATACCAATATTGAAATTGATAAAATATTTTCAATACCAAAATTGAAATAAGAAAAAAAAACTAAATGTCAAACATAAAAATTGAAATTTCTTTTTATGATTGCTCAACATCAAAACTAAAATTGATAAAAACTAAATTGTTAAACATCAAAACTGAAATTGAAAAAAAAAATGTTTATAAATAAGAAATTCCCTATAAATATAAGGATATGTTGTGCCTTTATAAAGATTTGTTGTGTTGTTGAGAGTAAAATCCACAACAGTATAGACTTAAGCCTTGATCTTAGCTCTTTCATGAGATTTAGCATTTGGAAATGCTCGTTGCTCATTCTTTTGTCATTATTTTCATTTCTAGATCCTTCCTAATTGGTACACAAATGTTGTAACTTCAAAACACCATAAATGCTTATTTTTGTATTTTTTTTTTCAGAAACCACAATAGAAACACATATTTAAATTTATAATATTATTTATAAAAAAAAAATGGTTTTTTTGGGAAAGAGAACTTGTTGTAGAAAATGTGTATGTAAGTTTCCCCACAACCAATCCCCAATAGTCATACATTTTACAAGTTTTGAAGTATTTGTTGTCATTAAATTTGAAAGTTGCAACATTTTCAATATAATTTTCTATCCATTTGTTTAAACACGATTCTCAAACTTATGAAGTTTCATCTTATGTGTCAACCATATATATGAAATCATATCTTACTTGATCCAGTTGGATATCGGTGGCCACCCACCTCTTCTAGCTGGCTGACATACAATTTTCATCTTGGCAGTTTCTTTCCATCTTTTCGGGTCCTAAACTTTCGAGGTTGTTTTGAGGCCCTAAACAACATTTTTTGGGCTTTCCATAGTCACATTGTAGACTAGAACAAAGCGTGACAACAACATGTGTAGTCCTCGGATAGACCTTTCCAACGGGCTATCATGCACCTAAAACGAAGATCATATGCAAAAGTTACGACGTCGAGAAGTTGATGTACCAACTTACCCCATCGAGGTCCACATGACTTTTGGCGCTTCATCTCCTAGGGTTATGTTTTTGGATGTCTAGGGTTTTTGATTACTTCTTGATGCTAAAAAGGTCTAGAGGCCTCATTGTAATGTGCTTAGGAGAATGCGCATAGCTGCCACATCTCTTCTCAGAGATTAGCTACTAACATTTGAGCAAGATTGTTTCATTCTGCATTTTACAGTTTCAACAGATTTCTTTATTGAATAGAAGTTAAGTTTCAATGTATCTTTGTTATTGTTCACTGTATCTATGTGTTAATGTTATAAATATTTGTTTCATTTTGTTTCACTCATAAATATGGATCAATGGTATCATAGCGGTATGCTCTTCATTTGTTTCTCCGCGCATGTCCCCAACAAGGTCAAGGTATAAGCAGTTGGGACTTGAACCAGTTGAGCCTTTGCAAGATTAGCCTCGTAGAACCTGACGACCGCCCATGGGGGAAGAAAAGAGAGATGATGGGGCAGGAGATCCTTTCATACTGTTGCTCGAGGAATCCCTTGCACGACAAAGGAATGAGATGATGAATAATTTTGCACAAATCCTTTGACGACTACCAACATGCGAAACATCTTCCTCGAGCAGAGGTGCCACCCCCTTCAAGGTACAAATCAATTTTGATATTCCTATATTTGAAGGTCAGATATATGCAGATGCTATAGGCAAATGGTTAAACCTTCTAGAAGGGTATTTTTCTGTCCATAACTTTTCTGATAGAGAAAATATTACATTTGCGCTCCTTAAGGATGTCCCTCTTGTCAAAGATTGGTGGGAGACTTTCTGTGAGAAAAATGCAACAAATGAATCTCCATGATTTGCAGTCACACCCACTTGGGGTTATTTCAAGGACGCTATTAAGGAACAATACTACCTTGTTGGAAGTTATGACGATTTATATACAAGATGGACCACACTACGACAACAAAGGGACCAAACAGTGTCAGAGTTCACCAATGTATTCCATACCTTGCACACCGAGCTGGCTATCAAAGACTCCAAGTGACATTTTTTGCTCAAGTACTGCGATGGTCTTCATATATACATCTATACATAAATGGAGTTTCTGGACATCTCTTCCTTGGGCGCGACCTATCGATATGCTTTCAAAATCGAGAAAAAGCTTAAATAAAAGATGTGACAGTTTGGGTCTATGAACCCCTCACAACAAAAGCACGACAAAGGCAACCCCAACCCACAGAACAAAGGACAGAGCAAGGATGGAAAACCTTAGGACAACCAGTCTAAGCCACAAATAAATAAGGACAATGGCAAGACAAAGAAAGACACTGAGAAGTGGTGCGAGTTCGATAAGAGCCCCTAACATAATATTGCTGAATGCCACTCAAAGAAGTCATTGGCGGCCGAGATGAAAGCCTTTGAATCAAATGTGGGTTCTGACTCCGAGTTAGAACCAGAAAAAGGGAGACAAATCATTGACACAGAACCTAGTGCCACCATTTCCACCACCAAGATCCATCTCGGTGAACCTGATGAACTAGAGGAAGGTGATCGCCTCTTCACTATTACATATTGGAAAAATTGCGACGTTCTACTTGTGATGTTATGGATAAAATTGGCCACACTGTAGAAAAAAAGAGGGAATTTTAAGTTTTTTTCTCCATCCTGCCCGATATTGTCGTATGTGTGATGTACTTTTCAAATCATCGCAAGAGAGACGTCTTCTGACGGTCGTCGAAAGAGAGAAGACATCAAATGTGCGTCTCTCTTGCGATGGTGTGGATACTGGATCCCCCGCCTAACGATCACCCACTATTTGAAAAAGTCAACATTGACTTGGTCAACTGTTGTCGGAATTGTGATGTTATAAAATCTATAAATATGTTGTGTTTTAGGGATGTTGTGACAAGTTTTCTATAACAATGATGGTTCAAAAATGGTACAAGGTCTTCTTGGTGAACAAAAACAATTTTTTTTTCATATGCTATAATAGAAAAATATAATAGATATTCTATTATACACCACTCAATTTTATAAGATAATCATCACTATATGTCTGTGGGGAAGAATGTCAGAAAACATTGGAGGTGGGAAAAAAATTAAAGAGGGTGAAAAGGGTGATGGTAAATAATTTTTTGTACTAGATGTCCCGAAAGAGTTTTAATAACAACGACTAAAAAACATTGTAGAAAATATGGGCACATGGATGGGGGATCAAATGAATATCGTCCCATGGTAATTAGCTATATCTATATTCATTATTTGTTTTAATATTGATTGTATTCTCAAACTTTTATATTGTTTTATACATGCACTAATTTTGCATGATTGTTTGTAATTATAAAGTTAGAGTTGCCCCCTAACTTTCTACAGAAAGCACCAAGTAGTAGCATAAATGATGTTGTACAAGATGAGGAACATGAAGCAAATAATGAAGATCAAGTTAATGATCCCATGGAAGTAGATGAAAATAATAACATAGTTCAAGATGACGGGACAAATCAAATTATCCAAGACTTATTCAGTCATTTGGATGAGGATCATGGGGACAATAGTGATGGTATTTATGATAAACCTCTGATTGAAAAGGAAAATAAACGACTCTATAAAGGGTCAAGATAAAATATTCTCTCTACTACATTGTTGCCGGTGAACTTAAAGGTTATGACTAATTTGTCGAACACTTGTATGACACAGATCCTAAGGTATGTAATATGTTTCATCACATCTACATAAATGTTGACTTCCCCCCCCTTTTTTAGTGTTAATTAATGTGTAAAATAAAAATGCAATATTTACAATTACTATTCTTTACATTAACTAATTATTTTTTATGTTTTAGATTGTTAGGTGAATTTCTGTTACCCTCATCAAATATTTTACCTCGCACATATCGAGATTTACATGCCATTATGAAAGACATTGGAATGGAGTATCAAAGTATAGATGCATGTCCTGATAATCATATTATATATTATGGACAACATGCATCGAAAACAAAATGCCTGGTATGTGGTATCAATAGATATCGAACCGATCAAGTAACAAAAATGGTGCCTCGAAAGGTTCTTTGACATATTCCCATAATTCCACGTTTGCAGCGATTGTTTAGTTGCCAAAGCCTAACACAATTTATGGATTACCATGCATGTAAGAGAATTGAAGATGGCGTTCTTCGAATCCCTGCAGATGGTTATGCATTTAGGGAAATTGCTGCAAAATGGCCAGAGTTTACAGATGAACCTCGTAATGTTAGGCTTTCATTGGCAACTGACGGTGTTAATCCATTTGGAGAGATTTAGTATGTTTACTCAATGTGTCCTATTTTTGTTATCAACAATAACATTCCTCCTTAGATGTCAATAAAGAGGGAGCACATAATGTTGACAATGATTGTTCTAGGTATTTGTTTACATTAATTTTTTGAATGTAAATTTTCCATTTGTCTCTTTTTTTGCATAATATCTTTTATTTATTTATTTACATATATATACATACCATGGTAGTCATTTTGTATAATTTCAAACAATTAGGTAAGTACCAAGTTAAATATATGAATGTGTATATCGAGCCTCTTATTGACAAGGTACTAAAGTTATGGGAGGGCATCACTATGTATGACATCTATAAACCAATTGCACAGAAGAGATTTCAATGCCGTGGAATACTTTTATGGACAATTCATGATGCCCTAGGACTAACACATTTTTGTGGTATGTAACGTTCCATATTGCACGCTTGAATAGTATATAATTAATTGAATATATCATGTATGTTGTTTAAATAATCCTTTCATATATTAATAATTCACATTAATCCATCTGTTGAAGGTCTTCAAACAAAGGGTAAATTTGCATGTCTAGTTTGTGGTCCTAAGATGAAATCTTGTCTGTCAAAAAGTTTAGGAAATGAGGTGTTTGATGAGTATAGACACTTCCTCTCTAAGAACCATAAGTATCGTACTACTGAAAAATATATTTTCAATGGGAAACAAGAGACTAGACTAAAACCACAAAGAATGACACCTCACCTATGGAAGTTGGCATATGATAGAATTAATCCTCGAGGTACGAGTTTTGTTTATGTATCATAAATGGAATCATGTTTTGAAATTTTATTTTAATTATTCAATTTATTTTACCGCATTTGATAAATAGTGTTCTGATTTTTTTTTATGCTTCATCAATGCTGTCGTCGTGAAGGTAGTAATAATGGGCTTCCACGAGGAATGAAATGTTATCCCACTCAATTCATGAGGTTGCCTTACTATGAGGAGTTAAAAATAGTTCATTTATTTGATACAATGCATATCGGGAAGAATATGACAGAAACATTATGGCAAATCATAGATGGTAGGAGGGATAAAGAAAAAATTGTCAAAATTTGTAATGACATTCAGGAAGCCAATCATATAATGAAAAGTGTGATATGATCAAATAACGATGGAGGCCAAAATAACCTTCCATGGTTATTAACAAAGCAACAAAGAAATGGTGTAAAAGAGGTCATTCAAAGAATTAAATTTCCCACAGGTTTTTGTTCAAACATAAAGAATATCTTAACGAAGAAAGGTGAATTTGGTGGGGTAAAAACACATGATTGGCATACCTTTATTAAGGTAATTAATAATTTTAGTATTCATATTTATATATTGGTTGTATACATTTTTTGAGATTTTTATTTTTTTTGTCTAGTTTTGAAACAAGTAACAATTCATTTTTATTCTTACAGTATGTTCTACCTCTATATCTCCCAAACGACTTTGACAACAATGTCAAAAAAGTTATATATGATCTTGGAAAATACATGAGGTAAGTAGCTGCAATATATATGCAAAAAGGTTTTTCATTTTGTTGTTGTGCGTAATGACATGTGTTTTACTTGTAATGCAATATGCATTATGTTTTGTTGAAACATGTTATTTTATTGCATCATGATCTGTAGATGGTTGTGATTGAAAGAAATCCATGAAGATGATATAAAGTATTGGAAGAGAGAAATTCCTCGGCTAATGTGTGAAATGCAAAAGTATCCACCTCCAACATTTTTCAATGCACAAGATCACTACCTCATACACCAAGTTGAGGAGATTGAAATGTGTGGACCTGTACACACAAGGTCAATGTGGATGGTGGAGAGGCACTTGAAATCATTGAAGGCTTTGGTTAGACAAAGAGCATTTCCTGAGGGTTCTATGGTATATGAATCCATGGTGTATATTAGTCAGTATCTTCCTAAATTGCCAGCACAATCTATGCATGCAATGGATTGCATTTGGGATGTGAACTCCATCAAAATATCTGAAGGGGAGCAACTGTTGGGGAAAGGTACAATGAAGACAGTGAGAGATAATTAAATTGTGGATATTTGTAATAAATATAGATTTTCATTTTTTTGTGTATATGATCATACTCATTTAATATTTATTCTTTCATCATTTATTAATATTTACCATGGTTATAACTAATATTTAATATTGATGAATTGTGATTTTTTGATCGGTCAGTTGCTCAAGATTGGGATGCACTACATTTATACATTGCAAATAATCTTGGCTTGATGAAGGTATGGATTGATAGATGTAAAAAACGCCATGATAGTAGGTTATCATGGAAAGAACTGTCTGAATTGGTTAGAGAAGCTCGTCGTAATGGAGATTCCGATGTTATGTAGAGGGAAATAGATTTAACATATTGTTTGAAAGATGGAAAGGCAAGAAAATTCACCCATTTTATTCAATTATTTTATATTATATTAATGTGACTGTAGGTGTGTTGTTTTTTCATATTATACTTTCCAAGTTATATAAATTTGTTTATTATTAATTAACAATGCATCTTTTATATGTCTGACATATTGCAGTTGAAACACCGCAAGGCTATGTGGTGCAATGGCCGTAAATTTCGCATCAAACAGTTGGATGAAACCAAGAAAACTTCTTATAGTGGGATAACTACAGTATTCAAGGTCACTAATGTTTCCTCCAGGAGTGACAAACATCCTCGAGAATATGAAAATAGATACTATGGGTTTTTGAATGATATAATTTAGTGTGACTTTAATTCCTTCAAATTAGTTTTGTTCGATGTCAAATGGTATAGATTACGAATGCATGAAAATGATGAGGAAAGAACTATTACTCAACATGCCAACAGATTTCTGATGATTAAAACTACTGTTTTTGAAAAAGAAAATGACTGCTATGTTTTTCCAAGTCAATGTGAACAAGTCTTTTACTCAAAGGCTCCAGGTAAGAGGGATTGGTCATTTGTTGTTAGATATGATCCAAGAGGAAAACCAGTAAAGTATACTGTATATGAAGAAGATGATATTGAAGAAGAAGATGATGTAGAGCTAGAGCAAGAAGAATATGGGTCGACAGATGAAGAAGACAGAGAAGATGAACCAGGCGTAGGAGACAATGCGCCAGTTCTTGATGATGATAGCGATGAAGATATGCTCGAAAATGACATTGATGACGACGATGATATCATCAATCCTTTAAACTTTGTTTCTGAACCGGATGCTAATATAGATGTCGAGTTGGATGATCAAGAAGAAGATACAGAAGAAGGATGATACAAATGTTGCATTGGATGAGGTACATAACTAGATATTTTAATTTTTATGAATCTTTCTCTTTAAATAGTTTTTTATGTGGGTTAATTACATGTTTTTAAGTTTTATTTCATTTTTTGATATCCTACTTGTTTTTTTTTTCAACAAAAACCAGAGAAAATTTATATTAAAAGAGTTGCGGATAATCACAAGAGAAGTACAAGAGTTGAGTTGCAGGAGCTTTAATTACAAAATTCACCTCCCTGTATGCTCCTAGTAGGTATGTGGTGATCGGAGGTAGGACTTTTGACTATGCTAAAGCCGACCTGAGCTTTTACAGTAAAGATCATACAGTAAGTGCCTAACAAAAAAACTATTAAACAGAGCATACACTTCAAGCTTGTTCGCGTATGGTGCTAGGGGTTCCCCTTTTGCTGAAAGCAACAGATTTAGGTCCAATTGTGATCGAGGTCCTGGAGAATAAGCTTCACCGGAGATGGATGCAGAAGTTGCTAGGGAGGCCGAAGGTGAAGAAGGACCAGCCCCAAACTGAAGAATTTCTATTTGTTGCCTTAATGGCTCACACTCATCCTTTGTCTGCTGATGTTCTCCTCAGTGCTAGATGGTGATTTCCATTACGGTTAAGAGTTGAGCTAAGAGGGCTCTGAGCTGAATTTGCAGGTTTTGCACCATATTCACCAATTCCTCATGCTCTTCCACTGAGATGGCGCACTGGCTGCCTGTGCTCCTCATTTTGTTGGGGTTGCTTTCACTGTTTGGCTGAATTATGCAAGTGCCTGTATCTTCAATCAAAGGAGGGGTAGAGTCTTCTCTCTTCTTTGGAGTATGAAATAAACCCAAGAAGTGTGCAATGCATCCTATGATATGCTCCATTATCTGCACAAGATTCAAAGTGTTGAAACATATATATTTTTCTAAAACATTAGACTTAAAAAGTTTAATGTTGTTTAAATAAAGACAAATGCACAGTTGGACACTACTGTCGATAAAGTATTCTGATTAATCCAATGGTGTAAAATATTTTCAAGTTGTGGAGTTTCCCATTCGTTAAAAATCTAAATAACTAAAGACAACTTTCAAAGTATCGGGTTTCAGGGTTTCGCAATACTAACAATTAGACATATAAAGAAGCCCAAAGTTCCGATACATG
This sequence comes from Picea engelmannii, assembly GCA_009831015.1. NCBI lineage: Eukaryota > Viridiplantae > Streptophyta > Pinopsida > Pinales > Pinaceae > Picea > Picea engelmannii. The sequence continues at coordinate 3,316,971 of ML776905.1, read as the reverse complement.
AAGTCACGAAACTAGCTTAAGTTAAATATGGTTAATTAAATAATTAAAATGATTAACGATAATTAATCTTATCGCAACTTCACGTTTCAGGAATCCTGCCTCGAATGATAACTTAAACTCCCGACATCCAAAATCGTGAAATCATTAGTTAATCGCGATTATTTACAAAAGTAGAATAGCACGGGACCCGAAATCTCGAAATGGATTAATATTAAACATAATTAATTAGTCATATAAACTCGATTTATTATCAAAATAAAACATTCTTATTTTACCGTTGAGTTTATGCTGATTGCGATACAGGTGATTTCAAATTAGATTTATACTTTTTTGATCACAAAAATTGACCATTAATGTTATTAAATGACCAACCCGGGGAAATGATTTCAAATAAGATCCTGCTTTAATGCCCAAATCTTTTTATTAAAATAATTAAATGTATTTGTCAGTGAAGGTATATGCAAGTCGAGGTGTTTAAGACAAGAAAGACTTTTCATTTTCAATTACATTCACATTTGGGTAGAACTTGCTTAGCGAGATACTCAGTCCTGTGCGTTTTCTATGTCAAATAACAGGTTTTTTGAGAACTGCTATCATGCCGCCATGAAAATCAGCTAAAGCAACTGGTGAGAGTTTAGGTCAGAGCTCAGAGGTTTTCTCAGACACCTCGCCTAGAAGCATAAACACAGTTAAAACCTGGATGCATGTATTCAACATCTTACAATACGAACTAGTAAACTGCCATGATGATTCAAGCGACAACGAAAATGAAGACTTATCTACCAAATACAAGACTATTGCTCAGTCAGAGATGCATAAGGTAGCAACAAGATCGAGTCTTCTACCCTATAATGACACGATTAAATGGGCACTGGATCATGTGGATATCCCAACTAGAAATATATTCAATTCTCAGAAGGTAGTTGTTGGGTCATTTTGGCCGGAACACATATAGGTGATGTATAAACTGTCTTCAACATCAAACTTCGTTTATAATGTCGATTTTCTAGTGAATTTTAACAAGAAGGAGTGTGATCAATATGGAAAGAGTCTTTCTGACTTGATCAAGGACTAGTGTTCATGCCTTGAAGAGTTCAGAGCCGATTCGAATGACATATACTCAATCTCATCGCTAGAACCACAGTTCATGTATATAGCCATGATGATGTGAAAAATTTATGGAAAAGAGAACACAACTCATTTCTTTCTACCATGGGTACCCATTATACACACAGTGGCGGAAGGGTATTCTTTTGACTGGGCCAAGATATTGTCGGACAGTCTGACTAGTGAAATTACAGAATACCAGACAAAGAAAGCCAAGGGGCAATCAACTTCATTTTTCATGTCAGCTTATATTATGGATGCCATCTGTTTCATGACACATTTCCCGCTGATGGGCTAGAGCTAGACTCCAGATAGTGCAGAACTGATTCATATTTATCATTCAAAACTCTGGGAAGACAAGGCAAATGATTTCTTTTATGAAATTTGTAATTGGGTAGTGGTATCGATGCACATTGTTATTTTTGGTCACTCACCTCCTAGAATTTCAGACACAGTTGTGGCTAACCTGGATAAAGTGGCATACTAGTACATTGAGGAACACTTCTCTTATATCATAGTTTTTGGTTGCTCAGTTCCCCCATATGCTTTACCACAATTTTTACCAGACAGACTGGTGTTCCATGAGGTCACACAACAAACTGTACTTGGAGGGATTAGAAAAGAGCTCAAAGCAGTGCAAAAAAATGTATGTCCATCTTTTCCCTTACAGATTGGTGCATTTTTGTTATTGGATTTCAGCCACTCCAAAGTGGAGGCTATGGCCTTAGAAGAAATAAAACTGGTTAACATTGAATTTAAGAAGCATGACCTGCAGAAGGTTGTGGGTAACCATATGGCCAGTTGCAATCTTAAAAAGTATGAACATGAAGAATCCCCTCAGGACGAAGTGTTATGAGGGGTGAGATATTACCAAGAAGTTTTGAGCCGAGTTCGAGCTCTATCACCTGATAAAATGATTGATTTTTACAACTTCCAAAAGCACCAAAGAAGTAGTCTTCCAAAAGTATTACAAGGGGAAAACCCAATGTCTCTAGCTATGCAACAAACAGAGACCCAAAATCCAGAAGCCGTAAGCTCTAGCAAACAAGAAGCCCCAGAAAACTTAGAGAAATTCGAGGTCTCGACTGAGAAAAAAGATATTCTGGCGACAGAGGTATCTTATAGCCAGGCCAAAGATCAAGCATAGACATTAATAAAGCAAGGAGAAGACATGCCACTGTCTTCACTAGATAAATCAACTACAAATGGAACCGAAAAACAATTATCCACTGAAATTGGCAACCCCATTTAGGTTGTCACGCCATTACAGTTCACCAGAGGAAACCCCAATGCAGAGGTAATACTCATAGGAGATATCACACCTATCCCTATTGAAGAGATACCTCCTTCTGATTTTGTTTTTTCAGTAAGAAAAGGAAAGCTGTGGTGAAGAAAGAAATGCACCAGAAAGAGGGTGCAACGGTAAAAAAGCACAAAGTAATTTATTGGATGGACAAAATTTGGAAGAAGAAGACTTTGCTGCAGAGATAGCAGGCTCTTTGGGAGATTTTGCAATAGCTAACCTATTGTTAGTTGATAATCTTAAAGAAAAACTGAGGTAGAAGAACCAGGTGATAAGTCATTTTCAAAATCAAATAAGGACTACATAAAATAATGTCAGAGATGAAGTCAATAAAGGGCTAGAACATGCTAGAGCCAGTGATAAACAAGAGATCCAATTGCTCAAGTCCAGTCTTGATGAGATGCATAAGAATATGCAAGTGAGCGAAAGACGGACTATCCAGCAAGATGAGTTGGTAAAACAATTACAATACAAGGTTAGTTCCACTGAGAAAATGGTTGTGGATATAGCAGTGTTTCAAGCTCAAGCATTGGGAGTGCTAAAGAAACTTGAAATAACACAACAAAGCCTTTTTGCTAAGGTATAAATCATCCAAAATCATTTTCGGGAAGTAAATCAATCATTGGATAATATTGGTTTTAGGGAAAGAGAAGCTACTACAACTTGGACCACTTTTCAAGAAGCAGTTGTGTCATCGGCTAGAGAAGAAATATATGTAACTCCCAGATTGACTGTTGCAGACCAGGTTATAGGTGATATAATATTAAATATATGGGAGGCCAATATAGTCGAGAGTAAAAGAATGACCAAGGAAATAAAAGAGGATTATGAAGATATTTTTCATTTGCTTAATAAAGAATCACTAGGCCTCAGAAAGGATGATTGTTCTAAAATAATAGGACAAATCGACATTGTAAACATCAACTTGACATCAAAGAAAGCTTAGAGGCAACTTAGGCTGAAATTTCATAGCTAAAGAAGGTTGACATCGCTCAAATAGATAAATGGTTGGTAAAGCCAAATTTACAGTTACATTCAATGACTTCTAAAGATAAAAGGATAGAGGACAGGTTTCCACAATTACAAAAGAAGTTGTATCTTTTTGAGGCAAAAGACGTGACAAAACCTTCTAGACTATTAGTACAATTTTTAAATAGGTGTGTCAAATGTCTTGAGCGAGGTAAAGGGAGTACCTCAAAGAATCAATGAAGTAACATGTGCATATTTGTTTTTGCCGGTAAGAGAAAGAGATAGAGAAGAACCAAGTGAAACGATTCAAGTTTTCATTTTGTAACTGTCAATACCTAGGAATAACGAGAATTCCAACTACCTAGGGTTGAGAATATATTGTATAAATATATTTTCAAAAGACTAAAGAAGGGTTGGATTTTTGCCATATGTAGTGGAGAAATCTCTCCTCATTGAGGATTAATACAAATACAGATCAAAGATTCCACATTTCGTTCATTTGAGTTATGTGTTCTTCTGTCTTTCCACATTCTAGTATATTTTTATATATCTCCTTGATGAATGCTTGATCACAATTTAGTACAACATCTACTGTGGTTGCATTTCATTTAGTAATTTAATAGCACACAACTTTTCCTCTATTTTACTGTTAGTAAATACAAGACCTGTGAGTTAATTGGATTGCTACATTTTATGCTTCATTTAAGGTTATATCATCTATCTTCTTCTCCTGCAGCAAAGTAAGATTCTTCTATAATAGATGACTTGCTTTGTCTAATAACTTTATGTTTTTCTCTCATTACATCCAATGGTTTTAATTTTAATTTAGACACGAAAGATGACTTCTGAGATGTTATGCTATTAATTCATTTTAGGATTTTTTCTCACATAACAGAGGTAGAAAACACAAACACTAAAACCTCCTTTATTTCTGAATGCCTTGACATTATACTTTGAAGCCCTAAGTATAAACTTAGGAACAACACAAAGGACGATTTTGATTTCCCATTTTTGAATGAACACACGAGCTGCTACCATGCCCTCTGTTGATCCTGGTACTGCTTGCATTACCAGAATTCAATGGATAGTACACCCATGGAGTCATGTAATGATCCCAAGCCATTATGCAAGGATCATTACTGTTTTGGTGCCTTTTTAAAACTTTTTCTGAGTGAGGTATTTCGTCAAACACTTTTCTGATCTACCTTTTAGATGTGTTTATATGTGTGTATGCAGCAAATAACAGAAAGAGATAACCATGGAACATACCTCAACCATATGCAATAAGATAGAAAAGCCAAAACATCTCAATTCTTCTTTATTCATAAAATAGAG
>ML776905.1:3297694-3311052 GCA_009831015.1 Picea engelmannii | reverse complement strand
TGAAAAGCTCCTTATCTCTCCTTGTGGCTTCCCTGGCCACTGAAAGTCACTTCTAGCCATCCCATCCTGTAGTGTTTCTCCTCCCGATTCCAATGAGATATTACACTGAGAGGTTCCTCCAAGTAATGTGCCCAAAATGACCTATTCAGTGAATTCCATTGACTTATAGCTCAAAATAGTCAAAATCCTGGAAATCGTCGGAATGCAACGAAACCAAAGCCAACTTGTGCAGAATGGCTCATAATGATGGAATATGATCATCAATGCAAGATGGACCCCACAATTCCTCTCAAATACCCTTGTACTCACTATAGCATCCATCTGGCTACTCTGGTCATCATAAATCTCTGCCCTGTGATGATGTCCCAAAGTGGGGACATTACAAGTCATGTTGAGCAAATTCATCCCAATCCAGATCTTGTTACCACATTCTGGAGTAGCCAGAAGAATGTCAAAGTGACCTCCCAATCCGGGGGATATGGATGGTGTGTGTAGAGTGGCACACACTGAGATGAAGGAGGGAGTGTCAAGGTGGTGAGAAGTGAGGTGTAGCAGCTTGCGGGCTCAGATGCATGAGCCAAGTGGCAGAGTCAGGGGAGAGTTGTTGTGACATGAAGAGTTGATGCTGGTGGTCAAATTCAAAGTCCAAGTGTCGAGCTGAGTGAACAGGTGAGATGGACACCAAATGTCAAGTTCATGCTGGGTGAGTGACTGGATCATGGGATGGGTCTATGTTGCATGAGTCCATTGACAACCAATGAACCTAGCTCCAGAGCGATTTCCAGGTTTGCTTGGGTATCGACCATTTGATTATTGCATCTAAGGACATGGAAGAGGGAAATATTAGATAAGTGTTTGATAGTTGTCAAGACTCGTTGGAGTATGGCATTTAAGTGGATATTCAGGGGGTGGGAGCTTTGCGGGCGTGATTTATAATTATCTTAGAATCACCTATGACCAAAAGGGAGTGGATTCTCATGTTATTGGCGAGGAGAAGGCCTTGATATAGAGCGTAAGCTTCGACTTTATTATTGGATGCAATTCCAAGGCTCCAGTGAAAGGTGAGTGTTTGATTTTCTTGTGGGCAAATGATGACCCCTCCTGCTCCTGCCACCCCAGGGTTTCCCTTTGATGCTACGTCGAAGTAGAGAGTATGTGTCTATTTCTCATTGCATAAGTGTAAGAACTTGAAGTCTTCATGAAGTTTCTAGGAGGATCTTGTTAGAGAGGGGGGTGGCAAAAGAGAGGGGTGGAGGGGAAAAAAGTGGAGATCCAATCAGATTCTAAGGTGGAGGAAGGGGTGAAGGAGATGGGTTTGGACTTGAAAAGAAATAATTCAACCATAAGGGTGGTGGATTTTTTAGCTACAAGATCTGGGGGGAGCGAAGGTTGGAAAAGATGGCCCTATTTCAGGAGAGCCAAATTTTCCAGCAAATATACTTAGGTAAGGCTTTAAATAAGTCATTGAAGAGAGGTTTGTTTTTTAGGGAGCCACGATATAGGGATTGCCAATTTGAGAAAATATCTCTTGGTTGGGACGACCATCTGATTTTAATGTGGAGGCCTTGGAGGGCTGCTTTCCACACATAGATAACATAGGGGTAATGAAGGAAGATATGTTGAGAGGTTTCCTGCGCATTGCGACACAACTCACATCTGAAAGGACCATGTATGTTCCTTTTGAGAATATTTTCACCTGTAAGTAATTTTCCATGTGACACTATCCAAAAAAAATAATTTACCTTAGGAGGACTTTCATTGTTCCAGAGGGAATTCCAGATCTTATCTTTGGGGGGGAGATCTGTTTGGGAGAGAAGTTGTGAATATCCTTGCTTAACAGAGTAAATACCATTTCCCCAACCTCTCCTATCTTTTATCATGTTGCAAATGGGGGCACAACCACTCAAAAGGATTTGCAATTGGTAGATTGCGTCCTAAAGATTACTTAGAATATTTTGAAGGTTCCATCCTATCCAGTCGCCCGAATCAACGTTCCAGGAAGAGATATCCAAGATGTATTTTTTTCCCTGCGATTCTAGCCAGTTAATGAGAGGTCAAAGTTGAATGTGCTACCAGAGAGGCTGATTTCCCATGATTTTGTCTACTCCAATAAGGATCTTGTTGCCATTCCCGGGAATCCAGGTGAGCTGTCTTTTAATGAGGGGGATGGAGGTAGAAAGAAGCTTCCCGATTGGAGAGCCATTGTTCAGGGAGTGTTGTTGTTCTAAACACCTGAGTCTGTCCCCTGTTAGGTATTTCTTCAAGAGAATTGTTTTCCACCAGTCCTTCCTTCCCGAAATAAGATTCCATAAGATTTTTTCTCCCATAGCCAAGTTGGAGAGGGTAGGGTCTTTTATGCCTAGGCCTCCATTTTTCTGTGGGTGTTTAACAATATCCCAATTGACAAGGTGGATTTTTTTGGTTTCAGTCTTTCCTCCTTCCTAGAGAAAATGTCTTAGGAGATGGGAGATTAAGGTTTTAATGCTCTGGGGTGCAAGAAGAGAGGAAAATTGAAATATGGGGAGAACAGAGAGGACTAATTTTAAAATCACAGTTCGACTGACCAGATTGATCCATAAGGCACCCCAGTGGTCCAACTTGTTTTTGATTTTATCTAGGATTTGGTTCCAAGTTGTATTAGGAAGAGATTTAAGACATATTGGGATGCTAAGGTATCTGAAGGTTTGCCATTTTTCTATCAAAGGAAAACAAAATACGTTTGCTATTAGGTGAGATGTTCTTATGGGAATGTTCCAGGTGTAGACATTGGATTTGACACTATTTATGAGGGTTCCCAAGGCTTGTGTGAAATTATCCAGAGCATTTTTGAATCTCTTAGCTATGACAATGGAGGCACCTCCTATGAGGAGAGTGTAATCATCGAATTGGGAGTGATTTATTCTCTTTTTCCCCCGAGTGATTTTGATACCAGGAAAGTCCTTGGAGGTTCGATCCTTTTCTAGCTTCCCACCAAGCATTTCTGCCATAATTATGTAGAGGAGGGGGGAAAGTGGGCAGCCTTGCCTCAACCCTCTGAAACTTTTGAAGAAGTTTGTTGGTTGCCCATTAATCAGAGGGGAAATCCAAGGCTTGGAAATGTAGGCCGAGATCCAGGGTACAAATTTTGGGCTAAAGCCAAATTTTCTTAAAACTGCAAACAAAAATTTATGTCTCACCCTGTCAAAAGCGTTAGCCATGTCAATTTTGATGATCATTCCTTGATCTCCTCATTCCTTGCTGGAGTGTATAACTTCTTGGACCAAAATGATGTTGTCAATCATTTGTTTGTTTTCAACAAAACCACTTTGATTTGGGGAGATAAGCTTATGAAGGAGAGTCTTAATTTGATTGGAAATGATTTTAGTGATGAGTTTGAAGGAAACATTGCATAAGGATATGGGACTGAATCTAGAGAAAGAGGAAGGGTTTGAATCCTTTGGTATAAGCGCTAGAAAAGTGGAATTTGTGTTGCCCCCCAACTTTGTAGATTTCTGGGCACACTGGATCATTCTCAGGAGATCTTTTTTGATTATGTGCCAACATTTTTGATATAAGTTGGAACTGAATCCATTAGGGATTGGAGCTTTGTCTGGGTGAAGTTGGAATAAGGCTTCATAAAGATCTTTTTCTGTGACCTCTTGATTTATCTTGGCATTATCTTCTTGATTTACAACAGTTGGGATGTTCAGTAACAAATCTTCTTGTATGTTTAGGTTTGCAATGTCTTCCTCAGTTAGAAGTTGCTCAAAATGGGTTTTGGCTTCTTCCCAGAGTTGTTGAAAATCATTTATTTTTGTTCCATCTTCCTTTGTGATCTCCTTCACCTTGTTCCTCCAGAGTTTGGCTTTGGTTTGTCTTTGAAAGAATCTCGTGTTTCTGTCTCCTGATTTGAGACAAAGACTCCGAGATTTGAGTCTCCAAGTTTCCTCCTCCGAGTGGAGAATTTTTTGATATTCTATAAAGTCCTGTTGTTCTTTTAGAATAATAGAATGAGTGGGGAATCCCTTTTCCATTTCCAATCTGTTGTCTTCCATTTCCTTGATTTTCTTGCTTTTGACTTCTTGTTCTTTTTCTTTTCTTCTTTTAACCCAATGCTTGAGGGCTGATTTGATTCTTTTTAACTTCTGCTCCCAAATGTAGTTTGGAGAGCCTTGTATCCAACAGCTCCAGGCATCTGAGACAATATCAAAAAATTTTGGGTCCGAGAGCGAAAGGGGATTGAATCTGAAGGGGATGGGGCCAAAATTTTCTGGAGGGGATTGAGTTAGGGTGATGGGTCGGTGGTAAGATCCTGTCTATGGGAGAATGAGAGAGGAGGGGGAAAGAGACTTGTCAAGGAGGGATATTCTTAGTAGAAAATGGTCTAGGCGAGAAGTGATGTGCCCAAGTCCTAACCTTCTGTTCAACCAAGTGAAGTGGCCATTAGAAGGTTTTATGTCAATTAGATGGAAGGAGGAAATGAGATCCTCGAGATGCTCACGAGTGGGGTCTCGTACTCGGGTGCCTCCTTTCTTTTCTTTAGGGTGGAGGGTTGTGTTTAGGTCTGCAGCTATAATAAGATCCTTAGAATCTAGACTCCCATGAATATTTTGGAGGGAGGTCCAACAATACATTTTTTCTTGATAAATAACGGGCATATACACATTAAAGACATTCAGAGTCTTACCTGTAGGAATATGAAGCAGGGTTGTTCTGATCCAGTGCGTTGTAGATTGCCAATTTTGCAGAGAGAAGATACTTGGGTTCCACAGGGTGCAGATTCCTCTCGAGGCTCCTCTTGTGCTAACTGCCACGCCTTTGCATGAACACCAAATGTAGTTTCTTTCCTGAAGGATGTTAGTATCCTTATTTTTAGTCTCCTGGAGTAGGAGGACATGAGGGTTTTCTGCTTTGATTAGGTCATGTATCAACGAGAGCTTGTGTCGACTCCCTAGTCCCCTGCAGTTCTAGGAGATTTCTTTTATCATTTAGAAGGCTTGGAGTTTCCCCCTTTATGGGGGTTGGGTCCATTCTGATTCCTTGTCTATCTTGTTTATTTCTTAGCATGTTGGTCGAGAGTTGTTTTCTTCTTGAGTTCTATTTCCTTCCTAGATGAGGCTTCTCGCTTGTGCAGATTAGATTTTCTACCCACTTTTTTGATGGGGGAGTCATGGGTATTTGAGTTTGGGCCTTCCTTTGAGCTCTGTTCTATTTCTCCATCCTCAAGGAGAGAAGACATGTGAAGGGGATAAGGGGGGGATAATAAAGGAGGTGCAGATGGGTGGCTTACTGGAGAGGCAGGAGGAGGGGTGATCTAAGGTTGCAAGGGGGCATCTCCACTCTGCGTGGGTCTTGATTCGAGATCACACTGGGAGGTTCTGGGTCTTGAGAAGATTGAGGCAAGGGTGGCGTGGCGATGATGTTAGGGTTCTAGCCATGCCATTGCTATTTTTTCCTTTTAGGCTGTTTCCATTGATCAGATACTTTAGGTGGGGTTTCATGGGGGGACTTGGGACATTGCTTTGCAAAATATCCATACTCATGACATATTTTGCATTTTAAAGGAAGTTGTTCGTAGTCAACTTGTTGTAGATAGGTCCATTTATCTAGAGTGAGGTTAATAGCTTTAGGCATGCCTTTTTCAAGATCAACTTCTACACATATCTGTGCACAAGCTTGGAGACCATCTTTAGGTTTGACACGATCGATATACTTCTTGAGGGTATTACCTATAGAGCGAATAGTTTCATTATTCCAACAGTGCAAGGGGAGGAAGGGGAGACGAACCCAAACTGGTATTGCATTGGGAATATCGTTCTCATGGCTGAAATCTGGGGTACAACTATTAAGATACATACCTCTGAGGCCCATAAAGTACGGTCTACTTCTGAATATGAGATCTCGATCTGATTTGTCTTCGAACAGAAAAGAAAAGAAGCCTCTTCCACACAAAAAGTGTGAAAGGTTACATTTCAGGTGGGGTTTCCAGTTCTTTTCAATCCAGATCACCATAGCCCACGGAGAGGGACAGATTCCAGTGAACTGACCTATGAGTGCATGGTCTGCAAATTTTAGGGCAAGAGATCTAGAGCTTTCTTGGATCTGAACTGAGGGGATTTGGTCTAGTTTTTTCACGAACTTTGGAGGGGCATGCTTGTTCGTGTTGGGAAGAGAGGTGATTAGAGAGGCAAAGGCAACAACATCTAGGGAGGAAAAATGAGGTGTCTTGGAGGGGGGGGGAGGCCCCTCCAGGTGAGGAGGGAATGTGTGAGGAGGCAGGAAGGAAGGACGCGCATCAAAGGCTTGATTTTCCAAAAATTATTCCTACATGTTGTTAATTGTTGTTGCAATCAATATTAAGAATTGAATACTTATGCGAGGGTTGTTCGAGAAAATTTCCAATTGTTTTACAATTGATCAACAAATATTTACAAACCAATTTAACCTATAAACCAAACTAAACTAAATTAACCTAAATTAATGATAGTAACTCAGATTGGTGATACAAACACGAACAATGATCAAAAGAGGCATGACGGAATAGAGATAAATCTCGACATGAAATGAGACGATAATTATGAGTTCATGCACATGCGCATGAATTGTTATAAAACACCAGAATTCATTAATGAAGATATTTTCGTAATGGAGGTTAGGTCATGAAAAGGGGTCAAAGAAGACATGGTTGTGTGAGAATTGAAAAGGAAAATGTGACCAAAGAGAAGATCAATTATATATAGGCACATGGCCAGTCTTGATTACTAGAATAAGTGTTGATTCTCGTCGGCCCCGTAAAGTAACCAATTAATGGGGCCAATGTTGAAATTTTCTCAAACTTTTCATGTAGTCATTGAAATTTGACATGGTTGCACTAGATGCATGCCTTGAAGTTATGGGAGGGTTTCAAGACTCAAATATTACTCATATTAGACCCACATAAGAGAATGGTTTGTAACTAGGTGGCCAATAAGTGGAATATGGTCAATAGCTTAGAAGAGAGCAAAAATCAAAGATAATATCAAATAACTGAGGAAGCTTGTGCAATTTTTCGAGTACTTGTCTATCGAGTATTAGTGTGTTTTGACAAACTTGTGATATAGTCCATAAATATTTATCGAGGTTAGGTCATGAAAAGGGGTTAAAGAATACATGGCCATGTGAGAACTGAAAAGGAAAAGGTGACCAAAGAGAAGACCAATTAGATATAGGCACATGACCAATGTTGATTACTAGAATAAGTGTTTATTCTCATCGACCCAACAAAGTGACCAGTTAATGGGGCCAACGTTGAAATTTTCTCAAACTTTTCCTGTAGTCATTGAAATTTGACATGGTTTCACTAGATGCATGCCTTGATGGTATGGGAGGGTTTCAAGACTCAAATATTAGCCATATTATACCAACATAAGTGAATGGTCTGTAACTAGGTGGCCAATAAGTGGAATATGGTCAATAGCTTAGACGAGAGAAAAAAATCAAAGATAAGATGAAATAACTGATGAAGCTTGTGTAATTTTTCGAGTACTTGTCTATCGAGTATTAATGTGTTTTGACAAACTTGTGATATAGTCCATAAATATTTATCGAGGTTAGGTCATGAAAAGGGGTCAAATAAGAAATGGCCGTGTGAGAACTGATACAGAAAAGGTGGCCAAAGAGAAGACCAATTAGATATAGGCACATGACCAGTGTTGATTACTAGAATAAGTGTTTATTCTCGTCGACCTTGCAAAGTGACCAATTAATGGGGTCAACGTTGAAATTTTCTCAACTTTTTCCTGTAGTCATTGAAATTTGACATGGTTGCATTAGATGCATGCCTTGATAGTATGGGAGGGGTTTTAAGACTCAAACATTACTCATATTATACCCACATAAGAGAATGGTCTGTAACTGGGTGGCCAATAAGTGGAATATGGTCAATATCTTAGATGAGAGAAAAAATAAAATATAAGATCAAATAACTGACGAAGCTTGTGCAACTTTTTGAGTACTTTTCTATCGAGTATTAATGTGTTTTAACAAACTTGTGATATAGTCCATAAATATTTATCGAGGTTAGGTCATGAAAAGGGGTCAAAGAAGACATGGCCGTGTGAGAACTGAGAAGGAAAATGTGACCAAAGAGAATACCTATTAGATATAGGCACATGAACAATGTTGATTAGTAGAATAAGTGTTGATTCTCATTGACCCCACAAAGTGACCAATTAATGGGGCCAACGTTGAAATTTTCTCAAAATATTCCTGTAGTCATTGAATTTTGATATGGTTGCACTAGATGCAAGAGTTGACAGTATGGGAGGGTTTCAAGACTCAAAGATTACTCATATTATACCCACATAAGTGAATGGTTTGTAATTGGGTGGCCAAAAAGTGCAATATGGTCAATAGCTTAGATGAGAGAAAAAATCAAAGATAAGATAAAATAACCAATGAAGCTTGTGCAATTTTTCAAGTACTTCTCTATCAAGTATTAGTGTGTTTTGACAAACTTGTGATATAGTCCATAAATATTTATCGAGGTTAGGTCATGAAATTAGTCTAAAAGAGGGAATTTTCTTCCTCCAACTAGGTATTGGTTGTCTCTAGCTAATACTTAAATATTCCATTTGTGTTCAAAATAGAGAAACAATAGTTGTAAGGAATTTGATTGGTTAGGAAGTCGATCATGAGATTCTTGCAAGGCAATATATTTCTTCTTGTAAATTTCCTACAAGTTCTACATTATTAGTTCTTCATATTCATCAAAGGCTCCCAACCTTTTCAACAAAGGGTATAAAGTGCTTAAATTTTGAACTTTAGTTGATTATGAATAAATCAACTATCCTACTTGTTGGTCAATCTTCGACTGGGTCAATAGGCTTCCATATCAACAAATTATAACTCTTACAAGGATATAGGTCCTTGGTATTTTCTTGTACAATAGTAAGGAAATATACACAAAAACAACATAGATAGAACTATGATCTATAGTAATGGAATTATTGCTCAACTTCTACAATCATTAGTTGACCATGCAATCTTTTCCAGGTCGATGCTATTATTGGTCGATATGAAGGAACCTATTTTTTGGGCATACACTCCAAGATTCCTTGGAAACAACCAACCAAATTCTTCATACAACCACAAATACTCGGTCTGACCAACTATGATGCACGGTCAAATAGTGCACCAATTGAATTCTTGTCAATCAATACCACATTTAATATCTAAATATGAGTGGACTATGCTAGATGGTTTCTTCTAATGGATCATTCATCCACACAATCTTGTAGCCAATAATTAGATTGAAACACGATTTCACTTCACATGCAAACATATATGAGTAGTGTTCTAGTCAATAAGAAAGGTAGTAAATCAATACTATTTAGTTGATCAAAGGAACACTTATCAACCACACTCAACTTCAATTGACTATTTTCATAGTGTAGGTCCTTTAAAGAGCTACACAAAATTGCCAACGTTGGATCTACAAGCCTCTTCCAATATTTTCTACGGGCTAGGGAAAATAAATGAATATATAACGATCAATCCAGATCTTACCAAGGTTAGGTCATCAATGCTTCCAAAATCTAGTTAGACAACTAGTCTTCTATATATTGTTGCTTAGTCGATACAATCAATCTCTAAAAGGGCAAAGTTCAAGTTGGATTTCAACACTAAAAATGTCTTACCCATGGTCAATTGATCATGCAAATAACAGTAGCTAAAGAATATATATTATTCCATGCATTTATATTTGGTTCATATGCATAGGAAAATATATGGTCTATTTAAAAAATGGAGTTATCCAAGTGGATAAACATCCACACAGAACTAAATTGATTCACCTATAATTCAATCAACTACTTCAAAAAAACATGGGTAGTAAAATAAGACAAGAGATACGATGAACACACAAAAGGTGGATCTAGAGAACCATATATCCAATCAATCATCCAACAATGTGTTTATTATGGAAATATAATTCCCCAAATAATTAGTAGATGAGATAAAGAAACTAGGGTACACCATGAATGAATTCGATAAAATTCACCATTGTTGGCTCAATTTTAGATCAGGGTCCACATCGACATCCAGAATAGGGCATCTACTGTAGTCTAAGAATTGGGATTTTCAATTCCCATAAAGGGGAAGGTCTCACTCGAAGCACTATGCTAAGACTAAAGAATGCATAAGGGTCACACACTATGACTGATCTTTAACTCAATACCCACACTTCCCCCTCAATTCTTATGCAATAAGTTACATGTTAAATCATAACCCATATCAATGTATTGAATGACCAACAAACTAATCCAACCAATACAACTATCTACTTAAGAGTGCAACATAGGTTTTACTAGATTATATTAATTCATCAACACATATACAAAGCAATAATATAATACATCATAACTATATAAAATAAAGACAATAAAAAATTGAAGTGGGGGTCACATTCCATTAATATTCAACATGAACCAATACATCCTTCGTTGGTTAATCAAGACAACAACCATAACTAATGCATTATAGAGGAAAAAATACAAATTAACCCCAAAATACCTTACAATAGTCATGATATCATGGTAACAACAAAATTGCACAATAAACAATAACCCAACCACATATACCCCACTAACATCTAAGACACAATCAACCAATAACCAACAAACAACCAAAATCCAATTATTAACAACCCTTCTAGATCCAAACATTTACATTATATAGTTGCACCTAAGGGAGAGAATATACATTCAAACTATGAAGAGTCATTAACCTTGTTCTAGTCTTGGCTTGATGGACTTGATGTTACATGTTTCTACTCTAGCCAAGTGTTTTCATCCTTTCATCACTTCATCCTTAGTTACCTATAATCCTACCTACTATTTCAGTTATGGTCTCCCCTTAGTGTCGATGCTCTTTAATTCTTCTAACAATCTCTACTTTGTGTGGTGTGGCTCTTATATGTCCTATTTACTAAGCATGTTTCATTCTATCCTTTCCACTACCACAATAATTTGTCTAGCACATGTTATGCTTGTTCTCAAACTTTACTAATGCCTACATTTTGATCTTTGCACCTACAAAATAAATAGTTAGTTTGCATGAAAAAACAAATGAAAACAAGAAAAACACCTAACAATACATACTAAGTTCTTTAACCTACACATAATGTTGAAATTTGGTAGAAATTATTGGTTTTGGAATTCGTCCTAGGTGATATAAATCAATCTTATTCCCCCATGCGCTCTCATACTTAACATATGATAATTAAAATTTATTGTTTGAATTATTGCTACCCTTAACAAATGTAACCCACACGCTCTAATACTTGCACCACAAACTCCCACTACCACACGTGCTATGATACTTGCACCACAAACTTCCTCTACCACACACACTCTGATACTTGCACCACAAACTCTTGCTACCACAAACTCTGATACTTTCCCCTACACACGAGACTTGCATATGAGACCTAAGTGTGAATCCAACTCTTGGAAGACCCCATTCCTAAAGTTTTTTCCATGGTCAAATACCAATTTCTTAGGGACGCCAAAGAAAGTGATGACATGGTTAAAATATAATCGAGTGGTTGTGTCATCCATGTTGTTGTAGGTTGGCATGGCCTTGACCCATTTTGTGAAATAGTCAATGACCATGATGATGTACTTTTGTCCACCACCAAATGTTGGGTTACAATTCATGAAATCAATCCCCCACTTGTAGAATGGAATGATTATGATGATGGAGTGGATTTAAAAAGTTGGCCTTTCCCTATAGGTTTTGTAACTGGTGCAATGTTTGTGGAGGAAGTATTTCACTAAGGATTAGAATTTTAATGGGTCCACCATGATTCCTTTCTAGGAGACGACGAATTCCAATAGGTGACTAAAATTGATGTAGAAGACACATTTGAGAGGGTTCAAATGAATGTTATGCATGTAGCACCATAAGAAAATAGTGCATAGGTATTCTGAGTGTTGTGGTCATTTATTTGACCAATTAGTGAGATCATCAAGGTAAGCCAAGATAATGTGGGATAAATTGTAAAAAACATAGAACATTACACACTAAAATGTGGCTTCAACCTTTTTGAGATCGAAAGGTATAACATGGTAGGTGAAGGTGCCCCACAATGTAGTGAACATGGTCTTGCATTATCAGAATGTCAAATCCAGATTTGATTGTACCCTAAAAAACCTATACATGAGGGATATGGCCTCATCTATTGCACATGCATCATGACTTGGTTGATGAAGGGGTTAGGGAAGTTGTATTTTAGGCAGGCCTATTTCAAATCAATGCACACACAAATGCTACCATGTTTTTGGTTTACATGGACTGGGTTGGATACCTATTTTTCTTTCAAGAAGGCCTAGTTCAAATCATGAAAATCACTACACACATGAATGGTGGTATGTTTTTTTGTACAGATAGGTTGGATACCCATGAGGTATATGAAATTGGGTAAATGGATTTGACTTTGCGAAATTTATCAATCTCTATTTTGATGGACATATATTTTAAGGGGTGTGCAGATATTTGTTTATATTAGATAAGGGGTATGTCGATCCATGTGTCAATGTGATGATCAATGATGGTGAGATATAGTTTTGGAAATTTTAAACAATACCAATCAAATATGTTGTAAAAATCTTGGAAATATATTTTCATTGGAATATTTCTTTAGGGGGATATGCAACTCCTAAGAGGATGTTATCAATAACACAAAGTGTAACAGAGATATTCACTTTGATAGTGGGTGAAATTTTATCCATATTTCCTTCCTTAAATGAATCAGGGGTTGGTATGGGATGTTTAATCTAATCAACACGACTCAAAGGGAGAAAACATGCATCCTTGATTGTGCATTATCTATGTGAGGTAGCTGGGGTGAATGCATCCTACAGGAGAAAAAAGGATCTATGACACATTGTATCCCAAGTATAGTCGGGATCATGCATGGTGTAACAACCCTCCGTTACGACAACCGATTTTGTTTTTTTTAGCTTTAGGAAATATACATTACTATTAATAATGACAACCTTGGCACATCATCCAACATATTAATGAAAAATATTAACACATTAACAACCTGCACGACATAAGTTGGAACAACATTGCAGTGAATAACGATACATATATCGACACATTAACAAAATAACCAACAACCCATAACCAATGCATTCTTTTAATAATGACCCATCACAGTATAAACCATAAATCACTCAATTTGTCTCATAAGGAAAATCATCAATTAACATCAAGATAATTCATCCTAGTGCCGGGTCTAATCTAATGTACTCAATCCATCCTTCATATTGATGTCGGATGATAACATATGTAATAGCCCTCCGTTATGAGAACCGATTTTTTTTTTTTTTTTT
>ML776905.1:3266427-3289086 GCA_009831015.1 Picea engelmannii | reverse complement strand
CTAAGTACAAGCAACGACATGATCAACATCGGGTGCCACACAACTTCCAAGTGGGCGACAAAGTGTGGCTGCATTTGCAAAAGGAGCGCCTTGCTGGACCCCACTGCAAGCTTCGTCCGCTTCGATATGGGCCATACACCCTCGCCAAGGCTGTAGTGGAAAATGCCTTTGAGCTCAGCATTCCACCATTCCTTGGTCTGCACCCAGTGTTCAATGTGGACCGCCTTCAGCCCTACTTTCCACCTCTACTAGACACATCCGACATGGCAAAACAACTCACACCAACAAAGTTAAATCTAGACTGCATGGAACAAGCCAGAACTGATCAGATCATGGATACACAGATCAAGCACACACGAAAACAAAGGATACCTTTATATCGAGTTGTTAAAGCAGGCCAACTCCTTCCCCAAGGCAAATGGCTCACCAGGGACCAAGTTCAACAGAAGTTTCCTCATCTCATGGAGGAACTCAACGCAATGGGGACCATTGCTTCCTAAGGAGAGAGGAATGATCTAGGTGGATATTGGTGGCCACCCACCTATTCCACTTGGACCCCCACCATTTCTTCTTTCATTTTTTCAGTTTTCGCACAATTTACTATTTTTAGCAGTTTTTTTGGGTCCTGAACTTCCGGGGCCATTTTGAGGCCCTAAACGGTGTTTTTTTGGGTATTTTTCTGTCACAAAATAATATCTAACGATGCTATTTTGTCTTGAGAATTGTAGGTCTCAGATAGATATTTCCAACGAGCTATCATACGCCTAAAAATAAGATCGTATGCAAAAGTTATGACCCCAGGAAGTTGATGCACCAACTTACCCAAACGGGGCCCACATGACTTTTGGCGCTTCATCTCCCAGGGTTAGATTTTTGGATGTCTAGGACTTTTGGCATTCCCATTTATTGTAAAAGGGCCTTCAGAGCCTCATTGTAATCATCTTCTCATGGATGCGAGTAGCGGCCACATCTCTTCTCAGAGATAAGCTACCAACGCCCTAGCTAGTTTATTTCCATTCTGTCTGTAAGCATATTTCAATCATTTGTTATTAATGAAATGAAGTCTTATTTCCACTGCATCTCTATGTTTATGTGTATTTCTGTATTTCATTGTGTTCCTACATAAATCCGGATCACTCCTTTATCTGTTGCCCTAAACTCGTCACTCCCACTACTCCCTTTGCCCCATTAAAGATCCAAAAATTGACCAGGGCTGAAATGGATGAACGCCAACTCAAAGGCCATTGTTATAATTGTGATGAAAAATATTTCCCAGGCCACAAGTGTAAGGAACAAAATATTTTTATGGCCATCTCCGAGGATATTTTGGAAGAGGATGTTGAAACTCCCCTGGTGTCTGAGTCACCTAAAATCATTGACATAACCCCTCCCTCAGACCCTCCCAAAGTAGAACTCGTCATTTCCCTCAATGCTCTCACTGGCTTCTCCGCTCCCCAAACCCTCAAGTTAATCGGTTACATCAAGCATAAGAAGGTCATCATTCTGGTTGATAGTGGAAGCACCCATAATTTTATTCATCGCCGCATAGCCCAAGAAACTCATTGCTACATCCATGCTGTCAACAATTTCCAAATCATGATTGCCAATGGTGGTTTCATGAAATGTGGAGGGCACTGTGAAAATGTGCATCTCCAAATCGGTGACTACCACCTAAAATCCCATATGTTTTCTATCGACATGGGTGGTTGTGACATTGTGTTGGGTGCAGACTGGCTAAGAACTTTGGGTCCCATTCTCATGGATTTTAAGGCATTAACCATGCAATTCGACCAGGAAGGCCACCGATATAAATTCCAAGGCATCATTGCTGGTTCACCTGAGGTCATTAGTTCCCATCGCATGGAAAAGCTGCTCAAAAAAGGTCATTCTGGTGTCATTTCCCAACTCCATGCCATACAAGCAACAAAGACACCCCCGGTGCCGCATGACCTCCAAGCCCTCCTTTCTAAACATCAAATGGTATTTTCCACTCCCCAAGGAATCCCTCCTTCCCACGGTGTTCATGATCATTCCATTCCCCTTGTACCCGAAAGCCTTCCTCCCAATATCTGTCCATATCACCACCCCTTTTCACAATTAAATGGAATTGAGAATATGGTTCAGGAACTCCTTAATGCAGGCATTATCCGCCCTAGTATGAGCCCTTACTCTTCTCTTGTAGTCATGGTCCTGGAGAAAGAAGGTTCTTGGAAAATGTGTCCCGACTTCCATGCCCTCAACAAACTGACCATTAAAGACAAATTTCCCATTCCTGTCATTGATGACCTCCTGGATGAATTGAGTGGCGCCCAATTCTTTACTAAACTTGATCTTCGCTCGAGCTATCACCAGATACATATGAAAGAGGCAGACATTCCCAAGATGGCCTTTCACACTCATGAGGGCCACTATGAGTTTTTGGTCATGCCCTTTGGCTTGTGTAATTCCCCCTACACCTTCCAAAGCCTCATGAATCATGTCTTCCGTCCCTTTCTCCATCATTTTGTCTTAGTTTTCTTTGATGATATCCTCATCTATAGCAAAACCTGGACATATCATCTTACTCATGTGGATCAAGTTCTCCATCGCCTCTCTCAGCACCAACTTTTCCTGAAACAGTCTAAATGTGCTTTTGGTGCCTCAGAAGTAGAATACTTGGGTCATCTGGTTGGGAAGGACGGTGACAGGGTGGATCCGAAAAATATTGAAGCTATGCAAGACTGGCTGCACCCAAAGACTCTCAAAATCTTGCGTGGATTTCTGGGCTTAAAAGGGTATTATCGTAAGTTTGTTAAGAACTAAAGAAAGATTGCAGCATCTCTCACTGCTCTCCTAAAAAAGAACTCTTTCACTTGGACTCCAACTGCTGCTCAAGATTTTCAAACCTTGAAGACGGCCATGTGCACCACTCCGGTTCTAGCCCTTCCTGATTTCACAAAGACCTTTGTGTTGGAATGTGATGCCTCAGGGAAAGGAATCGATGCTATCCTTATGCAAGAGGGTCGACCTTTGGCCTTCACCAGCAAGAAACTGTCTGAAAGGAATCTGGGCAAACCCATTTATGAAAAGGAAATGTTGGCTATTCTGCATGCTGTTGATCTGTGGCGCCCTTATCTCTTGGGGAAACACTTCCAAATCAAGACCGACCATCAAAGCCTCAAGTACTTTCTGGAACAACGCATTTCCTCCCAGGAGCAACAAAAATGGGTGACTAAGCTCTTTGGATATGATTATGAGATCATTTACAAGAAGGGAAAAGACAATGTAGTAGCAGATGCACTGTCCCGAAAATATGAAGAAGAAGGATCCCTTATTTCTCTTTCCTTCATTGTACTCGATTGGCTCCAAGATGTGCGCTAGGAATGGCTTCAAGGTCCCAAAAGTTTGCATCTGATCCAGCAATTGCAGACCAAGGCTCTGGCTCCCCTAGGGTACTCTTGGCTCTAGGATGAGCTTCACTACAAACGCTGTTTGTATTTAAGTAAACAATCAAAGCTTAAATCCATGATACTTTCTGAGCTTCATGCTACACCCACAGTGGGGCACTCAGGGTTCACCAAAACATATGACAGGGTCAAACATTCTTTTTTCTAGGATGGTATGAAACATGACATCCGTAATTTTGTCACTGAATGTGAGGTGTGTCAACGCAACAAGGGAGAAACAGTCAAATCTCCGGGCACACTAGAACCGATTTCGATTCCACCTGCTATTTGGAAAGATATCTCTATGGAATTTATTACCGGCTTACCCAAATCAGGGAATAAATCAGTCATAATGGTGGTTGTGGATCGCCTTTCCAAGTATGCTCATTTCTGCGCCCTTCAACACCCATTTACTGCATCCATGGTGGCTCAAATTTTCATGGACCAGGTCTTCAAGCTTCATGGCATGCCACACTCTATTGTTTCTGATTGTGACCCAACTTTCACAAGCAATTTTTGGCAAGAGTTGTTTAAGCTACAGGGCACCCAATTGCATCTCAGCACAATTTATCATCCCCAGACTGATGGTCAAACAAAATTTTTCAAAAAGTGTTTGGAAACATATTTGAGGTGTTTTGCCTCTGAAAAACAACATCAGTGGGCTCAATGGTTACCCCTAGATGAATGTTGGTACAACACTTCCTACCATACAACTACTCGCATGACTCCTTTTGAAGTGGTATATGGACAGAAGCCACCTTCAGTTCTCTCATACTTACCGGGTACCTCGAAGGTCCAGGCGGTTGACCAAACACTTACAGTTCGAGAGGATATTCTTCATACCCTTAAAGAGAACTTGGTCATGGCACCGAATTGCATGAAGCAACAAGCAGATCAAGGTCTTTCTAAACGTCAATTTGCAGAAGGGGATCAGGTATTTCTGCGGCTGCAACCATACAAGAAAACTTCCCTCAAGGCTGAGCATTATCAGAAGCTCGTGCCCAAATTTTATGGTCCTTATACAGTTCTCAAGCACGTGGGACAAGTCACATATCAGTTAGCTCTGCCCAGTCAGTCAAAGCTACATCTTGTTTTTCATGTTTCATGCTTAAAGAAGGTGATTGGAACTATGTGCCAAATTCAAACCAACCTTCCAGAGTTAGCTGAAGAAGGATCCATTTGGCTACATCCAGAAGTAGTTTTGGACTAGCGTGAGTGTCGCATGCATCAGAGAACCATCAAGGAAGTGCTAGTCCAGTGGAAATATACAACTCCAGCAGATGCCACTTGGGAACCAACTACCATTCTTCAACAGTTTCCATATCTCAAGCCTTGAGGACAAGGCTGTTTTTAAGGGGGCGGACATGTTAGGGTCCTAACCTGCACATACGTAGATCAATATATTTGGATGTAATAAAGGTCAATATTAATAAGGCCTTTCAATAAAATAGAATAAGGCAGACGTAAGAAGACCTAATAGAAGCTTTTGCTTCTAGAAGGATCTTCCTCTAGATGCTTCTCTTGATAGACATATTTAGTATAAATAAGGGTCGAGGGTATGAAAACCCTAGCTTGGAGATTATTGTAATAGAGCACTGCTCGACTGGAGGTTGCCCCCCCGAAGAGGCCCATGAACATTTCTTTCTGAATCAAAGTGTTATTTCTGCTGTTGTTCTTATATCATTTCTGTGTTATTGTGGAGATTATGTTGGTTATATTACTGTTATTCTGCCATTTCTAGCATTTTATTTCTGTTTTGCTTATTTATTATATCTGGTATCTTGAAAAGGTTGAGAGGAGAAGTTCATACAAGGTGCACTTGGAGCTTGGTGAAGAGGAGCCTGGACCAGGTTTGCGGAGCGATAGCCGAATCTCATTGTAAAGGTATAATCATTGTGTTATTAATAAAATAATTACATTTTCCTGTCCCAAATGATGGTGTCTTGAATACTTTTATTGATTTATGCTTGACATTCTAACATCTAACCCTAACTTATATATGGAATAACATGCATGTAGTTTTCTGTCTATCAATCTTTGGATGCAGGTCAGCCTTGGGAGAAGGCATACAGTCAGTGGAACTTCTAAGTGCAAGGAGGTCATCACCAGACGTGGGATTAGAGGTATAGTTACCCGATCTCCTTTTCCTTGATTTCTTCATATGAATTTTGATATGTTTGGGGTAGTATATAGAATTAATTGAATTTTAGATGGTTAATTGATTTGCCTACATTTTGAACCCTAGTGTAGATAAAGGGGGGGTTTTCCCGCTAGCAGAATTGATGACCATACTGGGGAAGCCTCTAGGGTTTTTTAGGGGATTTTTTGTTTTTTGATTGGTTTGTTTTCCTTTCAAGTTTTTGTGAGTTTTCTGAGTTTGTCTAGGGATTTTGGCACCTACAGGTGCTATACCAGTTATCCCTACCCTATAATT
Source organism: Picea engelmannii (assembly GCA_009831015.1). NCBI lineage: Eukaryota > Viridiplantae > Streptophyta > Pinopsida > Pinales > Pinaceae > Picea > Picea engelmannii. The sequence goes on along the minus strand of ML776905.1, from coordinate 3,283,227 downwards.
CTGTCCGATATTTTATTTTTTGGAAAGATACAGAGGTGTACGTGCCCGGTCTTGAGGCAACCCACGTACATACACTCCCTACTTAGTAAACAACCCGCGTACATACACAGGATGCTGAACCAACAACCCACGCCTCTGTTTCAGGAAATGTTTTGAAAAAGAGGGAGTTTGCCTCTTTCCTGGTTGAAGTTCACACTTCCCAGGGTTTTCTTGGATCAATCCAGAGTCTCTTTTTTACAACCATAGCCTGGGTTAGACTTCAGTTTACTTTTCTTCTTGATTTTCTTGTGTTTACTTTTGAAAGGGTTTTGAATAATTTATTGAATTATAGATATGCCTTTTAGGTTTCTTGAGTGATTCGCTATGATCCACAGTAGGCTAAATATATGTTTCAGTCTTGTCTTGGTGTTATTTTTACCCCTTTCACTTGCTTTGAAAAAAAAAGAAAAAAATATTTATTTCACTTTTTCTGTTTGAAGAAATTAAAAAAAAAAGAGATTTTATTTTTAGTTTGGTAAAGTAGTTAGAGTTTGTTATTTACTAAAAGGGAAAAAGAGTTTTTTTTTTAAAGTTCTTTATTGTTTTCTTGGAACATAAGTAGCTTGTAGTGAAGTGAAAATCCGTTTTAGGTTTTCCTTTCAAAGATCTTGAAAAGGTTAGTTAAAGAAAAGTTGGTTACAAAGAGTTAGTTGTAAAAAAAATTCTTTGATTAGAATTAATTTTTCTTTCAAGCTTCGTATATTTCTCCTCTTTTTCGTCTCTTATACATCACTAGTTTCACCGCCATATGCCATGAGTAAATCAAGCCACTAAAAGAACTCTAATCTAAAATAAACTAGAATTTTTGTTTATAGGGTCAACCAACTAGTTTAGGGTTAGGGCCTTGAATTAGGTTGGAGAGGAAACTCTTCAAGGCTGTTAAACAAACATTGGAGTGAGAGTTAGGGAGTGTTTAAGTATAGTTTTGTAAAAGTTATTCGGGACCACCCTCTAACACAAGGGATAAACACGAGGTCATGTGAGGAAAGGAAGTAGAGATAACCCCTCCAAATCTGGACTAAACGTAGTGGGGAATGCATATCGAGGATCTGTCGTGGGAATACTATCGATTGCATTTGCTTATGGATCTTCATGGAACTCGAATCCATTCAAGATCCTCTATTGTATTCCAAACCACTTTCTCTTGACACCCTCGATAGGTTTCAGACTTGTTATCCTACTCATTACGATTTGCCTGATTGTCGACTGTACCCACCCAGTGACTGGCTGTGAGATGGAAACTCAGTTGCCCATATTCTAGAGAATTACACGGGTGACTGTGGGGGTATACCATGGTAGCTAGAGAAGACGTCGGGTCACTCTTTGTAGAGTATACCTGGAGGGTGCTTCCGGGTTTGAGTTGCACTTACAATGGTTAGTTTCTCTAGTGTTGATTGGTGTAACTGTTCTTCCTACTAGATAATTGATTGCTTGATTTGTCTTATAGGAATTTTTCTAGTGTGTGCTTGGTTTTTAAGTGCTAGTTAAGCCTTACTGTGTCAATTGTTATTTTCACAAATTTGAAGATCAAGAGCTCCTCTAGTCGCGAAGGATTCAGGGCCTGTCGCCGGTTGCATTGGAGCTACCCCCTCCACCGTTACGACGAGGACTTGACCAACAAGGGTTGTTCGAAGTGATCAGGCTGCAGGAAACTCTGCCCAAGCTTTCTCCATGAGGAGACTTTTTGACTTCAGAGGAACCTACTATTTCTGAACTTGGGGCATAAGATCTCGGGCCAGCCAACCCTCCGATTACTGACTTGTCGGTGCCAATTTTAGTACAAGTTGTCCCTCCCGAGGTGACACCTTCTAAGCACCAGTTAGTCTTACAAGCATCCATGGAAGCAAATGCTTCTATTTCATCCGGGAGTCCTCATAATCCCGTTTCGACTACTACCAAAGGGGGTATTTTTCCTCCTAACCCACCTTTGCCAATCCAGACCACAGTGGTCTCGACTCCCTCTACCTCAGGCAGTGGTCCAATACTATCATTGACGATGACCACTGCTCCATTTAGGCAGAGTGTGATGGGCCCTCCATTCTCATATGGGATGCTTGACTTTGATTTGAACTTAGTCCTTACCTAATCCACCTTACAGATTATGGGTCTGGGGTTAGGGAGCTCAAACGCTCTCATGCAAGGGTCTACCGGGGGCACTTCAGTTCCCTTTAATGCTATCCCTTATGGTGGGGGTGATATACCTCCTCCATCCCCCTTGCTCGGTGGTGCTTTCCAGTGACCCATCGAGCCGAATGCTAATTACAACTTGTTTGGAGCAGGGATTTTATGACCTTCGTCTTACACTATGCTAGTGGGATCCATGTCGTTCTCTTTGTTCGACACGTTTGGGAAAAACAATTTTTCTTCGGCTGTCGTATCGGTTGGGGGAAACCCTAGTTTTGGGCAACAAAACCATGTGCAGTGTACTATTCCTACGCAGGGGGAAAGTACATGAGTTTTCTTCTCTCAGGGAATTTGGAATCCTTGGCAGGGATCAATTCCCTCGCAAGGGATGCTGGTCGGGGAAAACCACTTCCATGCTCAATGGAACCCCAGGCAGGGTTCAATACGTATGCTCGTAAGATTGACTGGGGGAATCCCCTTCCAAAATCCTTGGAACACAATGTAGGGAGCAATCCTAGCCCAAGTCATGTCATCCAGTTACAAGAGTCAACCGATGATATCCCAACAAATGCAGTTTCCGTATGCTAGTCAAGGCCACAGTTTCTACCAGAACCCTGGCCAACAGTCCAATTTTTCCTAGCAACCTGGTGCCAGTCAAACTCTAGGCCCACTTTTTCCTTTACATAGTACTCAACCTAAACCACCATTTTTGGCAACACTACATCTTCCATATTTGTTGAGATTGCTTAACGACCCAATTTGTCATGATCCATGTTGGGCTCCCATGCTGACTAAGTTGCCTTCGGATATTCCAAAATTTGAAGGCAAGCCTGGTGAAGACCGAGGAGATCAAGTGACAACCTTTCACTTATGGTGCTCGCCAAACTCACTGTGAGACGACTCCATCCAGTTGCAACTTTTTCAACACACTCTTATCGGGGGTGCTACGAAATGGTATATTGAGCCTGACTGCTCGAGGTATTCTTACTTTAATGACTTGTCAATGGTATTTTTGAACCATTTCTAGTTACCCGTGAGATACGATGCCGACACTGAATTGCTGGCCAAATTTGAGTAGACTAAATCCGACCATATATCTGATAACATATGAGAATGGTGACATCAAAAGAGCTTGATTAAGGTACAGGTCCCACCGACGCTTTTGCTGGAGTGGTTCCTAAAGTATTTGGTACCAGTTGTATCTAAATATATAGCAACTTCTGGAGTGTTTTCAGAGGAGGAGGTGATAATGAGAGCGCAACAAATTGAACTAATTTACTCTTAGTCCGACATGCTCTATGAGATCTTTCTAGATGCGCCAAGGTCCATCCTCGACAAGGCCAAACAAAATTCTGGACCCCATGCCGATGGTATTGTGGGATCAACACAAGGAAAGTCCACTGATCTGTTGTCAAATCAATTACAACAATTGTCAATACAACAGATTGCATCTAGCCAGACCTCCGGTTCAAACTGTTCCCCCTACCCAAAAGTCAAACGTACACAGTGTGTAGTCGACGAACCCGAAGGCCAACCAGAATCCTGAAGGAAATAAGAAACAATGGAACAAGAAGGGTAAAGGGGAAAAAAAGGATAATAACAATGTTGGCGAGGGAAAAATAGAGAAGAGAAAGTCGAAGTATGCATGCAACCTTTGCACAAAGGACCACTTGACTCACCTATACCCTCGACTTGCAGAGGCTAAGAAGCTATTGGTGCAACAAAAACCTACTGTGATGATGAACCCATTTCCACATGGGTGAAACATGGCTCAAGCTTCAACATCCTCGAGCACAGAAGGGGGCAGTCAGGGACCCCCTGCGTCTACTGGCAATAACTCGACCGCAAATGTTTATATGTTGCAAGTTGATGCTCATATATCGACTAGGACCTGAGATTACGGAATGCCAGAATCTACTGAAAAGGGTAAAGAAGCCACAAACCCACTAGTTCCTTTCCAGATTGAGAAGATGACGGGTTAAACAATGAAACACATCCCCAAAGGTGCGTTCAAGAAAGCTTCTCATAATCTAAATGTGAGGGCTTCCCATAACTACTCCATTGTGGAGATTTGGCACAAAACCCTTGTGCGATGTCTTCTTTGGAAATCCTCTAGAGCATCCCTTCGTAGATAAAACCCCTGCTATCCACCTTGGGATCTGCAGAGACTTTTAACCCGAGAGCGATCGTTCTCGATCCAACCGATTTGAAACCTCGTCTTCCTTACCACGTTGCATTTCAGATAGTAGTGTCTTACACCACAAAATATTTTACTCGGAATATCTTCCGTACGGTGGTTGACGAGGGTGCCTCAACTTGCATGATGTCATTGGCATGTTGGAAGGCCATTTGGCAACCCTTTTTGTCTTTGTCACCTACATTGTTTACGACATTCGACTGTCGTTCGTTCAGACCACATGGAATCATTCCCTCTTTCCCCGTGAAGTTAGGAGGAAAGACCGTGTGCGTCGAAGTTGAAGTGGTTGATGCACCTCTCAACTATAACCTTTTGTTAGGAAGAAGTTGGACCTATGCAATGCATGCAGTGGTTGTTATAGTCTCTCGACTCTTGTTGTTTTCAAATGAGGGTCAGATTGTGACCATTGACTAGTTGTATTTCTCCCGTCTTGACCCTTCATCGGGGGAATCCACGGTCCTGATGATTGATAACCATCAGCCCGACACTGTCAATGTAGGGGTTGGTTTGTGTCCATCATTGATGGGTACTTTTGATTACCCACCTCTGTCTGGCGATGTCAAGCTTATATCAGCTACCCCCGACCAACCTAGGGCTGAAATTTTTCAAATGTTGTCGTTCTGAATGACTTACTTTCACGATACATGAACTCTTCCTTACCCATCAACATCGATGGATGGGACAGGGCATTCTTTCATTTCCATGCTCTTATTTGAGGATTAAGTTGCGTACAACATCATTTAACAAGCTTCATTCAACCTCGATCCGACTCCCACATAGGAGTTAGATCCAGTTCTCGAGCCTATTTGGGATCAAGGTTCTCTAGCCACTACAAATTCTTTATACTTGGTCTTTCCCTCATATGAGGTGATTCTTGAGGCATTGACTGGTATAGACAGACCCTGGGATGATCTCCATCAAAAATATTACTTCCTCCCAGAGTTAAGAAGAATAGAGGCAGGTGGATTTGTTTTGACTATGACTGAAGAGAAGTATTGTCCTATTAATCCTCTGGCGACACACGCAGTTTACGTCGAGGGTAATATGGAGAGTATCGCTGAAACGATTCCCATTGATATCTCCAGAACCCATGGTTTCATGGAAAATATTTTCTTCAGAGCGGACTGCTCCCCTGAAGAGATTCAAATTTATACGGAGTTATTTAGAGAATTCTGTAAAATTTTTGCCTGGTCTTACAAGAAAATGCCAGACATAGACCCAAGAATCACCGAAAATGAAATACCGACTTATCCTGACCCCAAGCTGGTCCGACAGAAGCTTCATCCAGTAAATCCTCGGAAAGAGGAAAAAATTAAGGCTGAAGTAGAGAAATTTCTTAAATCCAGTTTTATCTACCCCGTCCAGTTGATAGAATGGGTGTCAAACCCCATTTCGGTTAACAAGAAATAAGGTACGATTCACGTGTGCATGGATTTCTGTGACTTGAACAAGGCTTGTCCGAAAGATATTTTTCCCACCCCATTCATCGATTATATTGTCGATGAATGCATGGTCTGCGAGGTCTTTTCATTCATGGATGGTTTTTCGGGATATAACCAGATTCATATCAAACCCGAAGACTAGCATAAAACAACTTTTATTTGTCCTTGGGGCACATTCACATATCGTGAGATGCCTTTTGGCCTGAAAAATGCTGGAGCCACTTTTTAGTGGGCCATGTCGTTTTCTTTCCATGAACTTAGACATATAGTCGAGGCATATCTTGATGATCTAGCATCACGCTCTTGCAAGAGATCTAATCATCCCACACACCTCCGACTAATCTTCGAACGATGTCGCTACTATCGGATTTGATTGAATCCTAAAAAGTGCAGTTTCTGCATGACATCGGGTCGTCTCTTAGGTTTCATTGTTTCGACAACAGGGATCATGGTCGATGCTCTCAAGGTTGAGGCAATAGTTCAATTGCCTCCCCCATGCACAATACCCCAGCTTCAAAGCTTACAGGGGAAAACAAACTTTCTTCGGCGTTTTGTCGCAAATTATTCTAAGATCAGTAAAGGCTTTACGCGTCTGTTGAAAAAGGGAGTCCCATTCTCTTGGGGTGAATCCACTCAATTCTCTTTTGAACCGTTGAAAAACGCCCTTATGTCTACCCCTCTGCTCTGGTCTCCTGATTATAACAAAGATTTATTGTTGTAATTGGCTGCGTTAGAGTCGACCATTGACATGGTCTTGGTTCAAGAGGATGATCTACTTGTGGAGCATGTTATTTATTACCTGAGTTCAGGCCTAGTTGGGTCGGAACTCAACTATTCCCATGTTGAGAAGCTTGCTTTGGTAGCAGTGCATGCTTTCCAATGGTTCCGTCATTATATTTTTCTTTGCAAGACCACTGTCATTTCTGTTGTGAATCCTTTCTAATATGTGCTGACATGACGAGTCATTGGCAGAAATATCAGTAGATGGATTGTAATTATCCAGGAATTTGACTTGGATTTTGTTTCCGTGAAATCCAAAAATTCGCTGGTCTTTGCCGAACTTATTTCAGAACTTCTGGTCGAGTCTAGTGATGTTACGCCCGGAGAATCGCCTATGAAAGGAGATATTTTTCTAATCGCATCTTCGGACCCTGGGCATGGAGATATACTAGTCTATCTACATAACTTGAAGTGCCCTGCTTCTGCTTCTCGTGACGAGCGTCGATGAATTCACCATCAGGCACAAAATTATCTCATACTTGATGACACTTTGTATCGTCGAGGTGTAGATTGTATTCTTCATCAGTGCCTTATACACGAGGAAGCAAAGCTCGTTCTGAACGACTTCCACACTAGAGCATGTGGTGGTCATTTTTATAGGTTGGCAACAACCCAAAATATTATACTTTCCAATTACTTATGGCCAACGTTAATCAAGGATTGTGTTGAGGCAGTTAAGAAGTGCCACCCATGTCAGATCTTCTCTCAGAAGATGCGGGCACATCTCGCTCCCATGTTTCATGTCATTATTGTTGGTCCTTTCACCAAGTGGGGGATTGACTTTACTACATGTCACCCGGCTTCAACCAGGGGGCATCGTTACATCATCGTAGTGGTAGAATACTTCACAAAGTGGGTCGAGGCTATGCCAATGTTTAAAAATGATGGAGAAACAACAACTCTTTTCATTTTTAACCAGATCATAGCAAGGTTCAACATCCCAAAGGAGATTTTCACTGACCATGGCAGTGACTTCCAAAAAAAAATGATGATCGAGTTAACATCAAATCTTGGGTTGAGGCAAGAAAATTCATCACCTTACTACCCACAAGTGAATGGTCAAGATAAACATGTGAATAAGTCTCTCAAGACTATTCTTCAATGGATGATCAATTCTACCAAGTCCAATTGGAATTTGATGTTGTACTCAGCGTTATGGGCCTACCGAACGTCTGTAAATACTACCACTAGTTTCTCACCTTTTCAACTTGTATACGGGTTGGAAACAGTCTTGCCTATTGAGTGCCAGATCCCGTCTATAAAGTTGGCAGTGGAATTACTGTCGGACACTTCACCGCTTGAGGAACACCTATTATATCTCGATCAACTTGATGAGAAACGTCGTGATGCAGCCTCGACCAATGAGGCTCACAAGCAATGAGTCAAGTGTCAATACGATTGGTCCATTCTTCCTCGGATTTTCTCTGAAGGTGATCTTATCCTGGTCTATGATCAAGACAAGGATCCCCTGGGGGAAGGCAAGTTCAAACCCATGTGGTTCATACCTTTCACTATGAAATAGGTCTTAAAGAAGGGCGCTTACCATATGGTTGAATTTGAGGGAAATTCCTTGGCATAGCCTAGAAATGGGGTTCTACCTCAAGAAGTATTACTCTTAGGTTGGTTGCCTGGGTGACTTCTTGTACATATGTATAATTCTTATACAATTTTTTGTCTTTTTGTTTTATGGACGTGTAGTTATTTATGTCTTCTTTTTCACTATGGTAGATGTCAAGTGAATCAAAGGTGTTCTTTGGGTTCACAAACGACGATAGCCAATACACTCAGAGATTTTTTTCCACAGCTTGGGTGATTTTCACACCTGGAGGCCAGTTGTTATCTTCCAGAGGTATTTGTTTAGGTGAAGCCAAAAAAATGTCACTGAGTACAACACAGTTATAGAGTTTCTTCGTGACGCTTTGTCACATGGAATTTATCACCTCTGGGTCTACTTAGATGCTCATCTGGTTGTGTCCCAATTAAATGAAGTTTACCACATTTATCATCCTACTTTGCACCGATGTTTCCTTAGGGTACATCTCTTAGAACGTTACTTTGATTACATTACATATATCCATGTTCCTAGGATATTTAATCAAATGTCAGATGCTCTAGCTAATCAAGTATTAGATTGGCATGTTGCACACACATAAAAATAAGCACACACATACACATGTAGATACATTTGTAAAAAATGTGATCCATACGACGAATAAATATGTAAATATATATATATATGTCAAAAAATGGCATGAGTACATAGGTGGGTGTGAACGCCTCAAAAATAAGGTTCGATATACATCGCGAGGCTTATGCCCTCAAAAAATATACAAAGGTGCCCTCGACACATAACATTCTAGCCTATCTAAGCTACGAGCCTATTGTCCTTGCCATATTGAACGACGACGTTGGAAAAACGCTGGAAGAGATGGACCCAAGTCCGTGGCACCCCCACTACATGAGGCTTCATAGATGACGAGATATTCTCGATCTCAGACATAGGAACTGTACGAGTGAGCGCAGTGAGTTTGCGCTCAACCCACCTCAAAAATGTCTCAGCCTCTCCGAATGGAGGTCCCCCTGTGGCTGCTGGTCCGTCGACTACTGCTGGTCCCACCTCTGGTTGAGGATGTTGCCATGTCCTCGTGAAGTCCGCCGGGCACATTGGTCCCACATCTGTACATAACAGATACATAAAAGTCAGTACATTGATACATATATAAAAATGATATATATAAAACAATTAAAAATTAAATAACTTTAAAAAACATGTTACCTATCTCTCCTCACTCCTCTCTGTGAGGCACGAGCATGTCTGGATCCCTGGAAAAGTTGATTCCAACATAGGGGTAGTGCTCTATTGCTGGAATCTACCGTGCCCACGAGTCAAAATTTTGTCGTCAAAAGCCTCTATGGTCCTTCCTCTCCCCTGTCGTAGCAGCAATGCTGCCCATCTACATACTACTGGGAAGGAGGCCACATGCCCCCATACAGTCTCTCTAGGACTCAGATTGGGAACTCTCGAAGAAGAAAAATGATAAAAGGATAGTTCAAAACTTGAAGATTTTGTTGCTACGTAGCCGACACTTTGTCAGTTGTCTCTTCATGCATGTTAGCATGGTCGTACTCTAGTTGAAAATATGTGCCTCCTGGAACTGAATAACACAATGCATGTGCGCCCAAGAAGCCTAGTGAAGGGAAATAGATCCAGTAATCCACCCAATAAGTAGTAAGATCACTCTCAAAGATAGACTGATGATCTTGTGAATTGGAACTTGAGAACCTACCTTCTCAGTGTCGACCTCACAGTACATCTGGATGTAGTCATCAATGTTAAAGGGCCCAGGGGGAAATGTTTGCAGATTGACTGGTTCCCCTCTCCTCGAGAGGCCATTCAAGAAGTAAATGTCCTTAGTCGTTGGAGTTAATGACTGTCCCTCCATCATAAATTTCTCTACATCCGGATGCCAGTAGTCAACCAGGGCATTCGGTAGCCTTGGTTGTGCCCTCATAAATGGACACTGAAAGAACTTCCACAACCCACATTGCTTCAATTCAGCAATGGAAACAATGTCCTCATTGACCAATATATCAATGTCCTTGTGTTCCCTCTCCCTCCAATGGAAATACATCATGTTCCATGACAAATAAAAAGGGACTTAGCTCTTGCATTTTAAATTTTTCCAAGCTTTTTGAGGGTGTATGCGGGTTGTTTTGGACACAGTCGTGTATGTACTCTGGCATACTGTTTTCTGCCTGCGTACATACTTGGGTTGTCCTTGGACAACCGGTGTACACGCATGGCCGCTCTTTTTAGGAGAGAGCGCCCCCCACAAACAAAAAGAAATGCACAAATTAAGAATTGAAATGCAAAGGGGATACATTTGTACTTACTTGGTCTGAGCGGAAGTTTGTTTCGTCCACTGAAGCTCCCAGAATCAATTTCTTTAGCAAATGAGTTTTTTCTCCTTTTGGTAAATTTTCAAAATGCAATGGTGAAAATGAGCTGTCAGCTTCTATTTATAGACTTTTTGGGCCCTTTTTGCCACTTTTTTGACCCCCTTTGTTGTTTTTCCTGTCTTGGAAATCATTTGATTCCGTTCCTAAGTTTCTTATTGGATGTTATGACACACTTTTTCTTTTGGTTTGGTAAACTTTTGGGGGATGGGTCACTTTAAATGGCCTTTGGTAAAAGTCATATTTTTCCAACTTTTTGCATATAAGTTAGGATTTCACCTCCACTTTTTGAATCTTGTTGTCTTTTCCAATTTTCCATAGGATCGATCCCACCGAAGTGTGAAACAGAACCTTCATTACTGCTCTAGAAGTGTCGTAATTAGGTGGTAGAGCCTACTTTTACATGGATTCCCTAGGTAGATCCTTGTTGCATTTTGGCATCCATGCCATCTGAAATGACTATAGGCTCGGGAGTCATTGTTAGTCCTGTCATGATTATGAGATTGAGCCTCATATGTTTGATGCATCATCATTATTGGCCTCACTCTCGGGACTCCCAAAATGAGCACGCTTTGTTGTCTTTCAAGCTCGCTGTAAAAATCCAAAAGAAACATCTGGCGAGATTGTATTTATGTTTTTCGATCTTGTCTGGATTAACTGAGAAAAGTAACCTTTTGGAGTCTTCTTTAAGCCCTTTTCAGACTCTCTAAACATGAAAATATTTCTTAGCGATCTTGTTTCCCTTCACGCTCACCAAACCCAAATTTGAAGGAACGTCTGTCCGACGATAGTTTACCCCTTTTTCGGTCTGGATGGTCAATTGTACGAATAAAGGTATGATATAGGAGCTTCAGTTTGCTAGAAGAGTATTCTCAGGCATAAGTTTAACAATTTTTCGGGCCCGAGGGGCTAAATTTGCAAAAAAGGAACATTCTCCGTGGTTTTGGTTTATCACCTTTTTCAATCCTTGGAGATTACTTACGAAAAAGGAACCACCATAGAGTCCATAGTTAAGCTCTTTTCAGACTCCCTAAAATTGAAAAGATTGTCGAGTAACCTTGTTCCTTCACACTCGTTAAATTGGTCCATAAGAACATCTACTGGCATGAGTTTACCCCTTTTTCCAGCTTGTATATTATAGCAGAAAAAGGTATGCCTCGAGAGATTCGTCTTGCCGGGAGAGTTCTCCTCAATAACTTTTATACTTTTTCGAGCTAAGGGGACTAAATCCAGAAAAAGGAAGTGAGTCCATAGTTAAGCTATTTTTAGACTCCTTAAAATTGAAAATATTGCTGACTAATCTTGTCTTTGTCACACTCGTTAAAATGGTTTTGAATAGACGTCTTTTCGGTGAAAGTTTAACCCTTTTTCGAACTAACTAGAATATATATGAAAAAGGTACTCCTTGGAGTCTTCTTTTATGTTTTTTCAGACCCTCTAAATGTGAAAAAACTACTGAGCTTACCTTCTATGGGCTCGTTAAAATTAAATTGAAGGGGGTTTCATTGTGTCTTGCTAATCACATTTCCATCCTTGCGTCTTTGGCCTAATGCTGGCTCCATTTTACTCTCAATAGAACCTTTGAAGCATGCCTTATATGCAAGCCTTGTAGCACTTTTCCTTTGCGACCTGACACCCTGACCCATGGAGGAATTTTCCCTGAGTGTCCTTTTCCTGCACATGTCTCCTTTCTTTGAGCATTAGTGTGTTCCTTGCACTTGGAACTAGTATGCTTGCTTGCAACACTTGTTCCTCCTTTGTAACATAACATTCTTTTATTATTTTTCAAGCTCTTTAAAAAATTGAAAAAGACAAAAAAATCAAATATCTGAAAAAGAGGGGATGAGAAATATGTATTCACTTTTGGCATCACAAAGAGTCTCCCTTGGACAAAGCACACCCTTCTGTTTGTTCGTCAAGCATTGGGATCTATTATGACCTTAGGAAGCTATTCTCTCTAGATAGAGATGTGTCCTCCTCCATTTGGTTACTCTTCCAAACACATGGAGAGTTTGCATTGCCTCCTGCATCGTGAACTTATGTCAATGTCATGCTGCCTGAGTCTGATCATATTTCGTGCTTTTTTCCAAGGGAAGTTTCACCCAACCTGAGTCAGCCTTTCTATAGTTTGTCTCTTGACCTCATGATTCGACCATCCCAAGAGTCCAGTCAAGTCATGATTCAAAATCAACGAAGTTCTCTGCCTGATCATCGAGATCCTCATGTCTTTTCCTGACGAGTAGTCGAAGACCTCAGGGTAATGAATTCATGCACTCATATTGTACTCCTACCTTAGTTTTGAATATCTTGAAGTTGTTGCTCGAGCTATGAAGTCCTCATCTCCAGCCATCAGAAGTTGCTGGCTTCTTGAAGATGGATACTATATTTGTATATCTTTGATTTTGAGATGTAGATCCGATGTGTATTTCTTGTGGATACAATTTATGTAGTTATATGAAATGTATCTGTAGTGTATTTGATTGGAAACCATGATTTATTTCATGCCAAGCATGGGTATGCCCACCTCATAGAGACAATTGTTATTTTACAGATGGCACCTTCCGAACTCTGGTCCCAGGCTCACTCGTTTTCGTACATTGGTGAATATTTTGTAATGTATTTAGGCCATCATATTCTCTTATGACCTCACACATTAGAGGGCATCTATTATAACCCTAAATTTCTCTACAAATTCATACATGGCCTTGGCCCTCTTACTTGCATTTTTTTCTAAAGCACTGCTGAGTTGCTATTCTTAAAAAACCAATTTTTTGAAGATGTACATGCACTGCACCATTACTGCCCGTGTACATACGCTTGCTGCACCACTACATCTCGTATACATGTGCATGATGCACCATTACAACTCGCGTATAGTTGCAAAAGTTGAAAAAAATAAAAAGTTGCAAGGAATTCGTTGAGATTACGGGCTATTGGGTAGTTTCCCAACTAATCCACCTGCTATAGCCTGTCACCCAACCGAATAACCATCCTTTTTTCATATAAAAGGAGGTGTTGGGGTCTCATTTCACATCTAAGCATAAGAACAGTGAAACTCTGCCCAATTTCACTTCCCCTCGTTCCCCAAGATGTTGCTTCCTTTTGTGAGAAATTGCTTCAGCTTTCCCTCATTAGCCCCTTCTCCCTCCATTTAACCCATTCACTTACCTAGAAGAGATCAAAAGGTTGAGAGGAAAAGTTCATACAAGGTGCACTTGGAGCTTGGTGAAGAGGATCCCATACCAGGTTCGTAGAACGATACCTGACTCTGATTGTAAAGGTATAATCATTGTGTTATTAATAAAAGAATTACATTTTCCTGTCCCAAATGATGGTATATTGAATACTTTTATTCATTTATGCCTAACATTCTAACATCTAACCCTACCTTATATATGGAATAACATGCTTGTAGTTTTTTGTTTGTCAATCTTTGGATGCAGGTCAACCCTAGGAGGAGGCGTGTAGTCAGTGGAACTTCCAGGCACAAGGAGGTCATCACCAGACGTGGGATTAGAGGTATAGTTACCCGATATCCTTTTCCTTTCTTTCTTCATATGAGTTTTGGTATGTTTGGGGTAGTATAGAGAATTAATTGACTTTTAGACGGTTAATCGATCTACCTACATTCTGAACCCTGGTGTAGATAAAGGGAGGTTTTTCCCATTAGCACTCACATAGCAATAACATTGTCCAGAATGTACCACCCCTAAATGAAGCTACTCTATTCAAGTTGAATGATATTAGGAATTATATGTTTTAGCCATATATCTAGTGCTTTGGCTAGAATATTATAGGAGGTATTGAACAAAGTAAATGGTCATCAATTCATGATTACCTCTAGGTACCCTACTTTAGGGATAAATTCAATATTTCATATTTTGATTCCCACACCGAGAGAGTGATGGTGCAATACCTCCTTATATACACAAATTAGATGAAGCAACAAAATACCAAGTAGCCTTGTAAAAGCTCAGAAGAAGCCATCGAGTCCAGGGGATCTATCATCTGCCATTTCATCAAGGGTCATGGCTAGATTTATCAATAATAGGGATAGGTCAAAGGATGACCTCTTATATTCCTATAGCTTGCATCGAAAAGCACCCAAACACTTCAAAGCAGCCTTGCATAGCTATGGTGAGAATTATTGACACTAGAAGACCATATTCTAATGATCCAAATATTTGTGCTCAATCTTTTTTTAGTCATCTGGCCCAAGGTTTTTATTAGGTTAGATCTGTAATCCCTAACCTCCTTATTTTTTAGGTATTTTAAGAATTATTTGGTGGGCCTATAATCCAACTTGATCAAATGAAATATAACATGTAATCGATCACCTCTTGCGCAACAGACATCCTCCACTTGTAGTAAATGGCACAGTTTTGCAACCCAGGATTGCTTGTCCTCATCCTAAGGGACCATTAGATGCTTTCCATGAGCCCCTCCAGTTCCTTACTCACAACATAGTTATAGTGCCCACCAAATTTGGCAATTTTCCTTGCATGCCCAAAAAGGCCGTGGTTTTGGAAATAACATTCTCCCATGAGGTGGTCCAAAAAAAATCCACATGAGTCTCAGTGATAAGGTTCCACGCTATGTGGATGCAAACTCAAATTTGAAAGAAATGGTGAAATCCCCTATTTCTAGTATTGGAGATATGTTTTTATTACCTCTTGAAAAATCATTAGCTTCAAATGACCTTGGGTAGACCACTTCACTTACCAATCAAATTTGAACTTTCTCTTGTTTTGAGGAATTTTTATTGGGCATCAACTCATTGTCTTTAATTTACAATCACTCAACACTTTAATGTATAGCTTGAAATATACTTCAGATTTTGTAAAAGGCAAGTCATTAAATGCAAGCAATACATTCTCTTCATTAAACAATTTATGTGAATTTGTCCGATCTTTTCTTTCTAGAATTGTAGAACTATAATTGAAACAACAAATGCTTGATGTAAGACATTCACCATACACATGTATGCTTGGTAAAGATGCTAATATTCACAAATTAAATTTATATTTATAATAAGTCCTCTTTTCACCTTCAAACAAGTTTGTGATTTGCGTTTACAACACAATATTCTATTTTTCTGTTTAACCTTTTGCTCATTAATTTCATCTTGTAAGAGCACATACCTATAACAAATGTCCTTAACCTAATTTTCCAGTTCCACAATTTATTATTCCAATGATTTGACTTTGTCATGATTTATTTCATTGGAATCAAGAAAATGACTTAAGGTCAAAGGGCACTTCTTCAAATATTTCTCAAGAATTTGTGCTTCTTCACAAGCTTCGTTCAAGTTGGTTATTCCATTTTGCAAAATGAAAATAACAATGGTTTTTGGAAGGACATGCACATTACACACAAATTATTTTAGGCAGAGGCATGGTTATCATGAAGGAAATGATACATTTGACAGAGTTGTGTGTTGAAGTTTCATATGGATTCTATCTTCTACGTGTATTCCACCAAATTCCTACGACATTTCAACCACTTGATAAGTTTCTTCGTAAGCATTTTCGAATACTTTTTTGAATTGAGACTAGTTTTCAATGGTCCAAATTGGTAAGACATAATATTAGTCCCATAATTTCTCTTTAAAAGTGAATGGAAACAATTTGCAAACCACATCTTCATAAATAATATTGAGCAAGTGCAATGTGCATTCATACTTCCTAATATACCTTTCTTGGAAGGTCACACAAAGGCCCTTGCAAACCCAATATGGTATTTTCCTCTCATGCATGGATTTGGGTTAGAGCCATAAAAAAATAATGCAAACATAATGCAACTCTACACAAGGTAGCTTGTCATCACCCCACAAATTGCCATCACCCTCCTTCTAGTGCCAAAACATCGACATGGAAAAATGTCCTTTCCTCAAAATTATAGGTTCACTAGGTAAAAAGGACCAATCAAACCTTCCTTTGTTGAAATGGAAAACTCTCCAGATATAGTCGGTTCTGTCGATTCTTTAATGTTTTACCATTTGTGTCCTAGTCCATTATTAATACCTTGAGAAATACTAGTACTAGTAAATATATAACATTTGAGTAGTTGAGCACTAAGATTTGAAACAAAAAAGGTGGAAAAAATTGTTTATAAATAGAACTCTAAATGATACTTCTGAGGTTTCAATTGTAGCAAAGTTTAAAAACAAGGGAAGCAAGTTATGGTTCACAATGTGTCCTTGAATGGCTTTAGGAAACAAGTTACAACTCACCATAAAAAACTAACCAAGACTTGGATCAA
>ML776905.1:3245602-3263313 GCA_009831015.1 Picea engelmannii | reverse complement strand
AATATAATTAATATATTTATATTAATTATATTATATATAACACAACATATAATAAGAAATAAGAAATATAAGAAATATAATAATTATATTATATTTAACACAAAATATTAATACGAAATAACCAAAACAACAAACAAACAAACAACTCGCGCATGAAGACAACCCTGCAACCCTGCGACAACCCTGCAACCCCACCCGAGACAAGAAGGAGACAAGCATGCAACTCCTGCAAACTATGAATGCATTCAACAATCCATCGATCCCGACCAATTGTGAATGCAAACCTTGTGAACTATGAATGCATTCAATAGTCCATCGATCCCTCCCAACTATGAATGCAACCCCTACGAATTGGAGCACAATAAACTATGAAGATAATCAATCAATCCTACCTGATACAAGAAGGGGACAACACTAGACGACTAGAAAGGAGGTTGTAGCCCACAACAAGGAGGCCCTAACCACCAACAATTCCGTCAAAATCAATGAGAAACTCTACATTTTACTTTTTGTAAGGTTATTTTTTATTTCAAAATGGTTTATTTATGCCCAGGATTGAACCTACAACTTCATGACTTTATGCCCATGAGCCATGATTGTCCTGCAACCTAACCAATATTTTATTTTGGGACAAAAATCCAAATTTTCGAGTTATATTGGCATCCTGTCGATCTGATGGCCGAATGTAGTTTGAGGATAAAAAATTGGCATTAATAGAAGGTCCTACAACTTTTCCAAAGAAGGTGGGAAGAGCTTACACCTTCTCTCAAATAGGTGGAGCCAAATTCACTGCAAAATTTGAAGTTTGCCTTGTTTAGAGGAAAATTATTTACATGAACCTTTAAAAAGGTGAATCTCAAATGGTTTGGATTAAGGTTCAAGTATCCTCTCCTCCTCCATCCCATTCACTCATGGAAATCCATAGGTGTAGATGAGGAGGGAGAAAAGAAGATATAGAGGAAGATAGAGTAGGAATAAGAGAACCATAGCAAAGAATCCATCACTTAGATAGTGGTTTATGAATTTAGAAAGTCATGCAGAGATAAACATCTTGTTGAGGAGGATTGAGTAGGTTAGATATTAGTTTTGGGGAAATTGTCTTTTTTTTAGATAGGGGTGTGCAAAAACTCCAATTGGGGGGTAGTGATGGGCCTTAAATTTGTCACTTTCCATGGCCCACATTATGTACAAATTTGATACATTTTGCCTCATAAGCCAAGACCTCCCTGGAAAATATTATCACTTTTGATGACCGATGTAGATACTATGACTCATTCTTATATAATAAAATGTGATATTACTTAATCTAAATATGAATGTGATATATGCTTGATATTAAGTGTTTTTATGGTTTTGTGTGATTTGAATATTTAATTTAATATGGTTCACAAGTAGGAAATAGTGCAACTATGGTGAAAGGCTTTGACCCACATGACAAGTTTATCTCCTCCATTCATTGACATATACCACGATTTTTAATGGTTGACAAATTTAAGGGATATTGTCCCTTCTCAGCCCTCAAAGCTTCTAGCACTTAAAGGTAGTGATAAATACCCTAAGCGATTCGATATCTTGCTAATCTTGAGGATTTGAATTGGCAAAGGAGGGAAATAGTTCCTTGAACAACATGCAAGAAAATAGGTAATTAAGGAAAAAATCCCACCAATCAAGGGATTGATTAGATGGGCTAGATAGGACTCTTTTAAAGTATAAATATAGTCATAGTTGATAGAGTACATATTTAGTATTGTGGTTGCATTTTCCTTCTTGTTGTTCAAGCTAGTTCAAATTGTAGCCAAGACACAAATTTATGCCCAAAATATGCGAAAATATGTGAGGGCATGCATGTGTAGCTATCATGTGTGGGTTCTCAAATGTACTAAGATTGAACAATTAATAAACTCTGATATATATAATTTTTGTAATGCAAAATTTCTATGTAGCATATAAAACCAATTCATATAGAATAAAAAACATTCATACAAAAAGAATGTAATCAATAAGTAATACACAAATCACCATATGATCTTCATTCATTCCTTATCATTCACAACCCCCAACTTACAATTCCCAGTGCTCAAATGATCTCACTAGCCATGACATGGGTCCCTCTACTAATACTAATATTTTATGTGTCACTATCATGGAATGGTGTTACAACTCATCACATGGGAATGGACCCAACCATTATTTTTTGGCTCAAAATTTGGAACATGGAACTCATCATTATATTAGGAAATTGTGTTTTTTTTAGATAGGGGTGTGAAAAACCTCCAATTGGGGGGTAGTGATGGGCCTTCAATTTTTCACTTTACATGGCCCACATTATGTCCAAATTTGATACATTTTTCCTCATAAGCCAAGACCTTCCTAGAAAATATTATCACTTTTGATGACCGACGTAGATACTATGACTCATTATTATATAATAAAATGTGATATTACTTAATCTAAATATGAATGTGATATATGCTTGATATTAAGCATTTTTATGGTTTTGTGTGATTTGAATCTTTAAGTTAATATGGTTCACAAGCAGGAAATAGTGCAACTATAGTGAAAGGATTTGACCCACATGACAAGTTTATCTCCTTCATTAATTGACATAGACCACTTTTTTTAATGGTTGACAAATTTAAGGGATATTGTCCCTTCACAACCTTCAAAGCTGCTAGCACTTAAAGGCAATCATTAAGACCCTAAGCGATTCAATATCTTGCTAATCTTGAGAATTTGAATTGACAAAGGAGGGAAATAGTTCCTTGAACACCATGCAAGAAATTAGGTAATTAAGGAATGACTCCAACCAATCAAGGGATTGATTAGATGGGCTAGATAGGACTCTTTTCAAGTATAAATATAGTCATAGTTGATAGAGTACATATTTAGTATTGTGGTTTCATTTTCCTTCTTATTGTTCAAGCTAGTTCGAATTGTAGCCAAGATGCAAATTTATGCCCAAAATATGCGAAAATATGTGAGAGCATGCATGTGTAGCTATCATGTGTGGGTTCTCAAATGTACTAAGATTGAACAACTAATAAACCCTGATATATATCATTTTTGTCATGCAAAATGTCTATGTAGCATACAAAACCAATTCATATAGAATACAAAATATTCATACAAAAAGAATGTAATCAAGAAGTCATACACAAATCACCATATGATCTTCACTCATTCCTTATCATTCACAACCCCCAGCTTACAAATCCTAGTGATCAAATGATCTCACTAGACATGGCACAGGTCCCTCTACTAATAATAATTTTTTATGTGTCACTATCATGGAATGGTGTTACAACTCATCACATGGGAATGGCCCCAACCATTATTTTTTTGTCTCAAAATTTGGAACATGGAACTCCTTATCATCATATTAGGAAATTGTGTTTTTTTAGATAGGGGTGTGCAAAACCTCCAATTGGGGGGTAGTGAGAGGCCTTCAATTTGTCACTTTCCATGGCCCACATTATGTCCAAATTTGATACATTTTTCCTCATAAGCCAAGACCTTCCTGGAAAATATTATCACTTTTGATGACCGATGTAGATACTATGACTCATTCTTATATAATAAAATGTGATATTACTTAATCTAAATATGAATCTCATATATGATTGATATTGAGTGTTTTTATGGTTTTTAGTGATTTGAATATTTAAGTTAATATGGTTCACAAGCAAGAAATAGTGCAACTATGGTGAAAGGATTTGACCCACATGACAAGTTTATCTCCTTCATTCATTTGCATATACCACTTTTTTTAATGGTTGAAAAATTTAAGGGATATTGTCCCTTCACAACCTTCAAAGATGCTAGCACTTAAAGGAAGTCATAAAGACCCTAAGCGATTCAATATCTTGCTAATATTTAGGATTTGAATTGACAAAGGAGGGAAATAGTTCCTCGAACAACATGCACGAAATTAGGTAATTAAGGAACAACTCCCACCAATCAAGGGAATTATTAGATGGGCTAGATATGACTCTTTTCAAGTATAAATAGAGTCATAGTTGATAGAGTACATATTTAGTATTGTGGTTTCATTTTCCTTCTTGTTGTTCAAGCTAGTTTGAATTGTATCCAAGAGGCAAATTTATGCCCAAAATATGCGAAAATATGTTAGGGCATGCATGTGTAGAAATCATGTGTGGGTTCTCAAATGTACTAATATTGAACAACTAATAAAACCTGATATATAAAATTCTTGTAATTCAAAATGTTGATGTAGCATACAAAACCAATTCATATAGAATAAAAAATATTCATACAAAAAGAATGTAATCAAGAAGTCATACACAAATTACCATATGATCTTCATTCATTCCTTATCATTCACAACCCCCAACTTACAAATCCTAGTGCTCAAATGATCTCACTAGCCATGGCACAGGTCCCTCTACTAATACTAATATTTTATGTGTCACTATCATGGAATTGTGTTACAATGCATCACATGGGAATGGCCCCAACCATTGTTTTTTGGCTCAAAATTTGGAACATGGAACTCATCATCATTAGGAAATTGTCTTTTTTTTAGATAGGGGTGTGAAAAATATCCAATTGGGGGGTAGTGATGGGCCTTCAATTTGTAATTTTCCATGGCCCACATTATGTCCAAATTTTATACATTTTTCCTCATAAGCCAAGACCTTCCTGGAAAATATTATCACTTTTGATGATTGATGTAGATAATATGAATCATTCTTATATAATAAAATGTTATATTAATTAATCTAAATATGAATGTGATATATGCTTGATATTAAGTGTTTTTATGGTTTGTGTGATTTGAATCTTTAAGTTAATATGGTTCACAAGCAGGAAATAGTGCAACTATGGTGAAAGGATTTGACCCACATGACAAGTTTATCTCCTTCATTCATTGGCATAGACCACTTTTTTTAATGGTTGAAAAATTTAAGGGATATTGTCCCTTCACAACCTTCAAAGCTACTAGCATTTAAAGGTATTCATAAAGACCCTAAGCGATTCAATATCTTGCTAATCTTGAGGATTTGAATTAACAAAGGAGGGAAATAGTTCCTTGAACAACATGCAAGAAATTAGGTAATTAAGGAACAACTCCCACCAATCAAGGGATTGATTATATGGGATAGATAGGAATCTTTTAAAGTATAAATATAGTCATAGTTGATAGAGTACATATTTAGTATTGTGGTTGAATTTTCCTTCTTGTTGTTCAAGCTAGTTTGAATTGTAGCCAAGATGCAAATTTATGCCCAAAATATGCAAAAATATGTGAGGGCATGCATGTGTAGCTATCATATGTGGGTTCTCAAATGTACTAATATTGAACAACCAATAAACCCTGATATATATCATTTTTGTAATGCAAAATGTCTATGTAGCATACATAACCAATTCATATAGAATAAAAAATATTCATACAAAAATAATGTAATCAAGAAGTCATACAAATCACCATATTATATTCATTAATTACTTATCATTCACAACCCCCAACTTACAACTCATAGTTCTCAAATGATCTCACTAGCCATGGCACGAGTCCCTCTACTAAGACTAATATTTTATGTGTCAGTATCATGGAATGGTGTTACAACTCATCACATGGGAATTGACCTATTATCTCCCAAAATAACACCGTCATTTTGCTAATTTTTAGGAGATAAGAACAAGTCCAAGAAATTCATTTCAAAATTTATTTGGGTGCATTAGATGGTCTGCTATTTGGATACAAACTTGGAAAAATCATCAATTTTGGTTTTGGCTTTCAATTTTGAAAATCACGGGTTTCGGTGGTTAAGGGGGTCTCCCAAATGACTCGTTAACCACCAAAGATCAACACTTTCGGTGGATAAGAGGAGTTCAACAAAGGGTCCTTAACCACCGAAAGCATTTCCACGTGCAAATTTAGAAACCTCGTGCTTTCACACGAGCCAGATGTCAAGCGAGCCTGGGAATGATTGTTAACCGCCCAAAATCATAACAATTGGTGAAGTGTACATATCATTATTGCAAGTTATTGAGGATTAGCTGCCGAAACATCATTCAAGTGTTCAGGATGTCAGTTATCATAAATTTTGGATATGGCTTAGAGTTTCATGAGGGACCCTGTCATAACAAACTGGAGATTGCATGCGGATCATCAGGAAAACGACCACGAATTCTCTAACGCCACTACTAAGCTGGAATATGAATTAATGTTCATTAATTCATGCATCGAGACCGTTAGATTGCTGATCAGTTCAAATAGTCTCATAAATTTCTCATTTGGGTGCGCTTTAAGGGTTCCAGATCCATTCAAGGTGGCTGAAGAATGGTCGAAATTCCAGTTCAACAAGCAATTCATCATCCAGGTGTGCATTTCAGTTAACAAAAGGCTTCAATCTTGTCTCAGTGTGATTAATACTCGAATCTCTTTCAGCTCTAAACTCGTTACTGTTTGATTGAGTCACAACTCATGCTTAAGTTCTACCTGAACCGAATGGAGTTTACCTATAATCGATGTATATCCAAGATTTGATTCATACCAGAACTCTAAGTCTTGCTATTAATCATTGATTTATCCTTGATCATACCGGTTACTCGAGTTAAGTCACATACCATAACTTTGAGTTCCATCTTCAGCTTTCAATTGCACTCCTAGTCTCATATTTGGTCGTTGAGTTAATTCATAGGTTGAAACCATGAGTCCGTTTTATTTTCCTTAAATCACTCTAAATTGCTGAGTCACAGTTTATTCCATCGAATTAGAGTCCATTATATCAACAAGCTCACTAATTCGGTTTGTGGTCTAAATATCCAACTCTGTTTGATGAGTCACAGTTCTTTGTTGAGTCATACCCTTTGAGTTTTGACATATACTCTCTGTTCTGTGAAGTGAGAAAAGTCTGTCCATCAAATTGCACTCATATCTCCTGGATAAGAGGCATAAATCTGGATATAGTTAACCACCGAAAGCTGTGATTACCAGAATACTCAAATTTTTTCTCAGATTCGAGATTTTCGAGTTGGATTGGTATGAAATCTTCTTCAATAAGATGATTATGAATTATCAAATCAAAATCTGAAGGCCATTCTTGGAGATGAAAGTCAAAAGGAAATTTTTCGACTAGATTTGGTCATTTTCAAGGGCAAAATGATAGGGATCAAATGACACATCCTCCAACTCGATTTCTATCTTTAGGATAACAAGCCAAAGAGCCTTGGAAGGCTGATTTCTACATCATCAACTGTTCAACACATTTTGAAGACTAGAATACATGGATTTTCCTTATTCTAAGGACCTTTTCCTACTACTCTGTATATACAGTTTCTGTTTACTGTTTTTAGAAAGATAGATCCACAGTTTTAGGAGCTGATCATTACATTGTAAAGCTATAAAGCTACTGAAAGAAGACAAAGGAAGGGTTCGAATTTGGAGACTTTTTCATATCATGTATTCAAACTTCTCATTTTCATATTGAGTAATACAAGCTTCTTTTGCCATAACTTGTTCAGATTTCATCTTTTTATCTATTCTATACTTGCACCTGGATATTATATTCATGCTGTTATGCTTGTTTATGCCCGATAACTGTCATCTTATCATTGCATTCATAAGTTAAACTTTGCAAGTATTCCTGTGATTATTGTAATTGGCCATTCATATATGCTTTATATGTGATTCTGCTGATATAATAGTTATTTCTCCATACATCCCTTTATTTGTAAACTCTATGAACATTTGTGGTTGAAAGCCTTGTCCATCTAAATGTGTTTATGCATGATTTGAGTGAGAAATGATTCATTCCTCCAACTTGATCCAAACCCACACTTTTTATTAAGAAAATAGTTACCAAAAGATTAAGTTACCAGGCATCTTTGACTTACAGCCTAGGAGAGTTTCCTGGAGTGATAACAAATTGGCGCCGTTGCCGGGGAGAGAAGATTGAAGCTCAACTTCCTTGGGACATGACATAGATCCAGCTTTGATGATAGACAAAGCCTGGACATTCACTTGGTTGTAATCTTCTATCTGGCGACTCCACGATTAAAGACTCCACTGGGGAGGATCCGGTTGACAGAAGATGAAGGAGTTGAATTTCAAATCCAGGTACCAGTTCATTAGTCTGCTTCATGAACTGATGTATTTCTTTATCAACTCTTTCATGTTTTTTCCTTCACGTGTAAAGAGAATTATTTTCTGCTTTGTATATTCAGAAAATCATCATCCTTCTTGTATATATCCGTCTTTAGAAGAAGAAATCCTGCAACCCTGCATTATAGATGTAGATTCAATAGTCTTACCTCAACCCATTTATAAAGATGACCACCATATTTATTTTTCTTTAGAATCTGATCAGCCATGTGACCATGAAAAGATCGAAATTGTTTTAAAACCTGTCCAGATCTCAGCCCCTCTGGCCATAATTTCTGAACCCGATCAACAACTTACCATCTCTCATGATCATCCCACAACTTTTCAAGTTAAGATCCCAATGAAGATGTTCAAACCTTTACAACTACCCCATATTCTTCATCCTTATCCTGATGACTGTTATGAATATCTCCCTTTGTTTTTCGGAGAGAATCAAGCTTCAACTGAGAGACACGTGGAATCCTTTTTGGATTTTGTTGATCATTTTTCAATCACGCATGAAGATGTGATCATGAGAATGTTTTCAAAATCTTTGATCAAAGATGCTGCTACATGGTTTAAGGGTCTGAGAGCTGATTCAATTGGCTCTTGGATTGATTTCTCTAATGCTTTCCTCAAGTATTGGGGTGAATACAAATCTTTAGATTCTTATCTCGCTGATTTCTATGCTTTGAAACGAGAGCAAGATGAAGCCTTGCCTGTTTTCAATAGAAGGTTTTACCATGTTTATCATGACATGCCTTTGGAGGTCTGGCCTATAGAGACGTTTTCCATGATATATTATATTATGGGTCTCCATTCAGAACTTGCTCTTCTTCTGTTAGAACGAAAGTCTCCATCCTTAATCTAGTTGTTTGAAGATGCTCAAGAGGTAGAGGAGAACATTCATGTTTCCAGAAGGATACGAGGTCAAGATTTCTTTGAAAATCTACAAGCATATAAGCAAGTAAACTGTCAGTACATTTTAGATTCAAAGCAAGAAAACAATGAGTATGAAGCAAATAAGGAACAATAGCCTGAAGGTGAGTACATTTCAGATTCAGAATTAGATTCTTCAGTATGTGCAGAGTTTTCAAGAGATAGGTATGCTTGTGAAGTTTGTGATCAATTTGTAAATCAAGAAGAGCCTATGATGACTGATGATTGCATAAGAAATTATGTCTTCTTAGCTGATCCTAATCCATGTGATGGAAATCCTATTTTGTTGTCCTCTTGTGAGCATTATTCTGATAAGGAAATTGTAGTTTTTGATGATCACGAGTTGATCTCAAGAGGACAAGAAGATGATCAGTCTTCTTGCAGATAAACAGTCATGGCTGAGCAAGAGGCTGCCATAGATATGCAACTGTTTCCTGAGGAGCAACATGTTTCTTATCTTCTTTTCAAGGATCCAGTGGCAACCTTCATGGAATTATACTTTTCAGAGAACCTGAAGATTTCAGATTTCCTTAGCTTGCCATTGTTTATGGGTAAGTATGGTTTCATGAATGAGTTCTTATCACTATTGTTGCATGTCAAACATCATTTGCTGATCAATGACAAAGACAAGATTATTTCAGTTTTAAAGTTGCTTGGATGGCTGTTATGGAAATCAACCTTTACCTAACCCGATTGTAGATCCGGTTAGTGTAGGAGTAGGCAGAGGAATAAGCTCGCCATATGAGCAATGAGATCTTTTTCAGTTGTTGATTTCATGAATAAGCAGGAGGCTGCATGCAAGTTACAGGTTTGTAGAGGAACAATTGCAAAGGTCAGATGACTCCATGCCCAATGGAACTACAATTTCAAAGCTATGCAAATATTGTTTTCAGTTATTGTTGAATAAGCAGAGCAAGCTGTATGCAAGCTACAGGTATACAGACGAATAGTTGCACAAGCCACATGACTCCATATCCCAACATATAAGGCAACTGGAACTACTTGTTCTTGGAACCTCACTGGGAGGTTTCCATCCCCGAGTAGGAGCCATATGTTATCTCCCAAAATAACACCATCATTTTGCTAATTTTTAGGAGATAAGAACAGGTCCAAAAAATTCATTTCAAAATTTATTTGGGTGCATTAGATGGTCTGCTATTTGGATACAAACTTGGAAAAATCATCAATTTTGGTTTTGGTTTTCAATTTTGAAAATCACAGGTTTCGGTGGTTAAGGGGGTCTCCCAAATGACTCATTAACCACTGAAAATCAACACTTTCGGTGGATAAGAGGAGTTCAACAAAGGGTCCTTAACCACCGAAAGAATTTCCACGTGCAAATTTAAAAACCTTGTGCTTTCACATGAGCCAGATGTCAAATGAGCATGGGAATGATTGTTAACCGTCGAAAATAATAACAATTGGTGAAGTGTACATATCATTATTGCAAGTTATTGAGGATTAGCTGCTGAAACATCATTCAAGTGTTCGGGCTATAAATTATCATAAATTTTGGATATGGCTCAGAGTTTCATGAGGGACCCTATCATAACAAACTGGAGATTTCATGCGGATCATCAGGAAAACGGCCACGAATTCTCTAACGCCACTACTAAGCTGGAATATGAATTAATGTTCATTAATTCATGCATTGAGTCCGTTAGATTGTTGATCAGTTCAAACAGTCTCATAAATTTCTCATTTGGGCACGCTTTAAGGGTTCCAGATCCATTCAAGGTGGCTGAAGAATGGTCGAAAGTCTAGTTCAACAAGCAATTCATCATCCAAGTGTGCATTTCAGTTAACAAAAGGCTTCAATCTTGTCTCAGTGTGATTAATACTCGAATCTCTTTCAGCTCTAAAATCGTTACTGTTTGATTGAGTCACAACTCATGCTTAAGTTCTGCCTGAACCGAATGGAGTTTACCTATAATCGATGTATATCCAAGATTCGATTCATACCAGAACTCTAAGTCTTGCTATTAATCATTGATTTATCCTTGAGCATACCGGTTACTTGAGTTAAGTCACATACCAGAACTTTGAGTTCCATCTTCAAATTTCAATTGCACTCCTAGTCTCATATTTGGTCATTGAGTTAATTCATAGGTTGAAACCCTGACTCAGTTTTATTTTCCTTAAATCACTCTAAATTGTTGTGTCACAGTTTATTCCATCAAATTAGAGTCCATTATATCAACAAGCTCACTGATTCGGTTTGTGGTCTAAATATCCAACTCTGTTTGATGAGTCACAGTTATTTGTTGAGTCATACCCTCCGAGTTTCAACATATACTCTCTCTTCCGTGAAGTGAGAAAAGTCTGTCCATCAAATTGCACTCATATCTCCTAGATAAGAGGCATAAATATGGATACAGTTAACCACCAAAAGCTATGATTACCAGAATACTCAAAATTTTGCTCTGATTCGAGATTTTTGAGTTGGATTGGTATGAAATCTCCTTTAATAAGCTGATTATGAATTATCAAATCAAAATCTGAAGGCCATTCTTGGAGATGAAAGTCAAAAGGAAATTTTTCGACTAGATTTGGTCGTTTTCAAGGGCAAAATGATAGGGATCAAATGACACATCATCCAACTCGATTTCTATCTTCAGGATAACAAGCCAAAGAGCCTTGGAAGGCTGATTTCCACGTCATCAACTGTTCAACACATTTTGAAGACTAGAATACAGGGATTTTCCTTATTCTAAGGACCTTTTCCTACTACTCTGTATATACAGTTTCTGTTTACTGTTTTTAGAAAGATAGATCCACAGTTTTAGGATCTGATCATTACATTGTAAAGCTATAAATCTACTGAAAGAAGACAAAGGAAGGGTTCGACTTTGGAGACTTTTTCATATCATGTATTCAAACTTCTCATTTTCATATTGAGTAATACAAGCTTCTTTTGCCATAACTTGTTCAGATTTCATCTTCTTATCTATTTTTTACTTGCACCTGGATATTATATTCATGCTGTTATGCTTGTTTATGCCCGATAACTGTCATCTTATCATTGCATTCATAAGTTAAACTTTGCAAGTATTCCTGTGATTATTGTAATTGGCCATTCATATATGCTTTATATGTGATTCTGCTGATATAATAGTTATTTCTCCATACATCCCTTTATTTGTAAACTCTTTGAACATTTGTGGTGTAAATACTTGTCCATCTAAATGTGTTTATGCATGATTTGAGTGAGAAATGATTCATTCCTCCGACTTGATCCAAACCCACACTTTTTATTAAGAAAACAGTTACCAAAAGATTAAGTTACCAGGCATCTCTGACTTATAGCCTAGGAGAGTTTCTTGGAGTGATAACAGGCCCCAACCATTATTTGTTGGCTCAAAATTTGGAACATGGAACTCCTTATCATCATTTCCCCACATAGTTTCCTTTGATATTTTTTTCTATTTTAGAAACGAGAGTGAATTGTGGGAACTTGTTATTATGGAATTGTAGTGGAAGCTTGTGATTAGACTATATCGTTACTTCTACCTTTTGGGATGATTTGGACCAACTCTATGGTGTGGCCTCTTTTTGGATCCCTAGAACACACTACATCGAAAATAGTGTGTTGACAAGTTGGCAAGGGATCTATACATTTAATGTGGGATCTCTTCCTAGTAGACCAATTGGGATAGTAAACCTTGCAGGATCTCTTCAAATATATCTCTTGTATAATCCACATAGATATGTGGGATAGTAACTATCATGAACACTCCAACATCCCAACATTCCATTCCTTAAAATATACACATGTGAGTGGAAGCATGCCATGAATTCCATTTTTGTGTTCATGGGACACTTAAAACAAATTATACATTAAATCCATTTAGTCTACACATTTTCTTATCGTAGTAAACAAACTACAAGCCCCATATGTTTTCTTTTTTTACAAAGAAAGTTAGCGAATAATTATTGGCTATAAAATTGGGATGCATCCCTCATCCCTAATTCTATCTAGAATTGCACATGTTTCATTGAACTTTCCAGCAGCTTCAAAGCATAATGCTTGCAGTTAATTAGTATCATTTTAGGATTAACTTTAACAATGTTTTTAGGAAGGAGGAAAATTGAGCATCCAAGCTTCCTTGCCACATTGATTATATAGGTTGCATTCAACCCCTTTTCTTTCTCATTCTCACCCTTTATGACAATGTATGAGTTCACAACCCTAGGTTCCACAAAAATCGGTGGTTCAAGGAGAAATATTACATTTACAACTTAGAATTTTATCCCTCAATCTCTCTATTTGATAAGTCCTACTTGTATTTTTAACTTTTGCATTTTCCCAATTCTCTATGTCAAAATATGATATCTCTTTTTGATTAGAATGTAACTTGGGAACCTTGGGAAGCTGAAGCATGTTGTACCACATCAATTTCCACAGATATATAAGAATTACATTTTTATCTCCTTCCACAATGTCATTCCAACAACAATAATAGGTGAAAAGTTTAGTTTCTTTCCAATTTTGATTACTTGATTACAAATTTCAAATTTTTTGAATGGCATATGATTCCGAGGTCTCTTCCTTATGAACATGATCAATTGTATGCATATAATCAATGAAAAATGTCCCAACATTCAAATAGACTTTAACAAATCCATCACCATTATAATAACATGCCTTTTTAGTCTCATAAGTTTCTCTCTTATGTTCAACATAATGAAGAAAAAATGATGTCATCCTTGTCCCACATGTTCCAGATTTTTATTGAAATTGTTACCATGTCCCATAGTCATTTATAGTGTTTTATGCCATGTTGGAAATATTATTACAATCAATAACCATTGCATTAGGTTCATGCTTGAACAAATCAAACCATGCACCATTTTCCCCAAATTTTCTCACTGCTTGGGTGAGTTTTAAATGTGACAATGCATGTCATCCCTACCATTAATGCATGCCATATTGACATCTTCACCTCATGATAACCTTTAATTAGATTCCATGCCTTAATATTTTCCAATGAGCCCTCTTTTGTGAAATTTGGCCACTCAGCGGCAACATCCTTATCTCAAATTATATAGATTTAACCAAGATCCAACAATTTCCAACCAGAATAATATGTCCAAAAAACTCCTAAAAGAACCAAAACTTAGAACGTTTAAACTAAGGATTTGTTTTATCGGTACGATAATTTATAACCAGTCATCAAAATTGTCCCTTCACATTGTTCAAAATAACATCTTTCAAAGACATGCGCAGACTTCAATGAAGGATAGGAAAATGTTTTTTGTGAAATCTGTGGTCTACCCTCCACACTGTCAAAACCTTGAAAATACCTCACGCTCATCTTCGTGGGTTTTGCCAAACAAAGATCTATTGAATTTGTCGAATGTCCTAAATGGAACTTCGATAAAGGGGAACGTAGACTAATATGCCTTCTTGCATCTACATTGGATGCTTATGGTTGGGTAGTGAGATATTGTTCATATGAAAATAATTCATTCGAATAGTTTTGTTTAAAAACAAGTGTTTTATCTATGCAATTTAATCATACATTTTGTATAGGAAACTGGTTGACTATTTATATCATTTGATGTTGTTATAAGATGTACAAGAAAACAATTATTTGTCAGATCTATCTTCATTGAGTGAGGGAAGTTCAAGTAGAATAAAGGAAAGTGAGACATCTAGTAGGTCTAACAGGCAGAGAACAACTAGAGGTGAGAAGATCAGAAGAAAATTCCATAGACACATGGAATTTTTTCTTGCGAAAGGAGGATCACGTTCTTATGATCATGAGAGCATATAAGACATCGAGGTACCCTTGAGGTACAAACATATAGTGAAACAATGGGTACCCAAGGATTTTCCTGAAATAAACACTGATTTTTGTGTAAAAAAAAGGATATACCAAATTGCTCCATCGTCATTACCTGGTTTGGGGATATTTTCCATGGATGGCATAAAGATCTATTACAATAGATTAACTAAATTTATGGAGTATGTTGAACCCTGTTATATCTGCAAATATTGGATACGACTAGTCCAATATACAAAAAGTATGTGAAGATATGGCTTGGATGCAAATTATATATGTAACTAAAAGAAAATGATAAAAATAAAGGATCAACTATCTATATTGATGGAAGGCCAAAATCAACGGGGAATATTATAGGGTTTATAAACACTACACGACCCGTGACCACAAATAAGCAATCCAATTGTGTATTTGAGGGGCGTGAAGGAAACCGAGTATTCGTATGTGCAATAAAATCAATAGTTGCAAGGGAAGAGTGATTGATTGATTACAATTTGAATCGAATAGATACATATGTTTCTATTATGGGGTTGGTACGTATACTATTTTACCCAACCTGTAAGAAATGACTCTTATATTTTATGATTTTCATTATGTTCTTTAGTCACTCTTTACTTTTGCGTTTTTAGCATGCCATGTTTTTTTCCCATGCATATTCATAAACTATCTTTATTTCTCATACATTTGAATTTA
Source organism: Picea engelmannii (assembly GCA_009831015.1). Taxonomy (NCBI): domain Eukaryota; kingdom Viridiplantae; phylum Streptophyta; class Pinopsida; order Pinales; family Pinaceae; genus Picea; species Picea engelmannii. The sequence continues at coordinate 3,247,785 of ML776905.1, read as the reverse complement.
TTTCTCACGATCATGATCACGGTTCTAATTTTACTGTAATGTGGTAGGATGATCGTGGTAAATCAAAAGCCTCAGAAGAAGTAAACTAACAACAATTTTCAAATTGCATTTAATGTGCATTTTATTTATGTGGAGATCAATTATTTTATTTGTTTACATCACCAAAATAACATTTATTTTGTCGAAATATGTAATCGGTGAGCCATGATGTTGATGATGATTCGCTCAGTGAAATATATTTGTATGCATCCCCCGACCCTATGGTATTAATAAAAAAAAGATCAATCAAGCGAACATGGAATTGGATCACTTGTTAGACATTCTAGATCAAACTCCTAAAGTCAAAGAAAGGATCAGGGATGTTATGACAAGGCTTAACACATATAAGGTAATAACCATAATTTCAAGTGGTTTTATTTATTTTTTCATAACATCAATTATGAAATATTGATTTTTAACTTTTACATTATCAAAGTGGAAAAAGGTTTTCTTTCTTCTATAAATATTTTTGGATACTGTTAACCTTGACATGCATATTTTCGGTAGTAGTTGCATTGCACAAATGACACAGGGTACCGACACATGCCCTTGTATACCTGCCGGGACGCGGATATTCATATCTCCACCTTCCACACCATTAGGTGGGAGCCACAACACAGACTCCTATGAAGCCACACATGTAGTCTCAGGAGGTGGTGACGGAGATGAGGCTGATGATTTGTCCAACTATATGGTTTCTTTTCCTAAAGCAAGACATGTGACCAACATGAGGACCCTTAAGGGCACATTTATGGTCAACGAGGAAGGGCTTCCATTAAAGCAAGTTAAAGTCCCAGGAAATTTTTAAAATTTTAATTGTTTCATGTTCTCTATGTAGACAAACATAAATCATCTAAATTATTATTTTTAAATTAATAATCATATAATATTTTTGCATGTAGGGAACAACAATTTTATAGGGTCTTGGAGAACAAGGCGTTGCTGATTTTTGGGCCCACCATATGGGAGAGGTGGAATTCCCAGAATTCCAACCTCAAAAAAAATTGATGGATTATCTTGAAAGCCTTTTTGGTGTAGACACTTTTAATAAAACCTTGGCCACTGTCGCAGCTGGCCGATATTTAAAATATACGCGGGAAACCTATATGAAGCACTTGAAACAAAACGATAGGTATGAGCATCCTCTGATGATTCTATAGAGGGAGTGGAAGGACATCATTGAGGATGAAAAAGAGAAGAAATTGACAGATGAAGGAAAAACACCCTCTGGTCCCAGAACTAGGTAAATTACAATTTCAATTCAATACCTTTATTTTTTTTATATCTAAATAAAAGTGTGGTATATATTAACATACTTGAAACTTTTGATGATAGGTTTACTGGCACTTCAAAGGCAACAAAATCAAGGCTTTCGAAATGTGGCCAACATAGGCTAGTCTAGGGCGACTACTTGAAGTTGCAGTCATGAATTGTAAGTACCCAAATATCTTATTTGTATTTCCTTCAAAATTTTAGGGAATTGCAGCCAATAATGTTAAAAATACATACTCTTATGCAATATAGGGTGATGAGTTCGGTACTGAAACCATGGAGGAAGACCTCCATCTTAGCTACAAGTATGGCTCTAAAGTTGTAGTCGAACATCGGAAATGATTGGGGCAGTTACCAAGAACCACTTTGTAGGATAAGGTAAATAAAATTCAATCCACATTAACCTTTCATTATTAATATAATATATTCATGTTTGATATCGTCGATAAATTTAATGTGTTACAACTTTGTTTTAATCAGGGGAGCAACACTATCAACCAACCCACTAGTAGAATTGGAGAGCAGTGCGTTGATAGCAGTTTGCAACCAGACGATGATTCCCTCATGTAGCCCCATTCCAATGGGGTGCAACCCCACAATGGTGCTATGACTAAGGCACATGATGGTAATATAGTTGTATTTTAATCATATACTTAATAATTTCGTAGTTATACATTTTGTACTTCTATTTTTTTTTACTTATACATTTATGATTGTCCTTATAAAGTTTGTGGTTTCAATGGTAGAGAATGTTGTACTTGAGGGTCATACAGTTGAACAAGATCACAAGGGGGAAACCATTCCAATGGTGCCGACCAATGCACTAGGTAAATAATTACATTGCGTGTGTTTTTTTTAATATATATATATAT
>ML776905.1:3222785-3234330 GCA_009831015.1 Picea engelmannii | reverse complement strand
ACCCTTAGACTTAGATCTCCCACTTGAGAAATTAGATTTATTTCTTTCCTGGGAACGCCCTCTTGCAAATAATGTGTCTGTGCTATGTCCTTCCATATTCTTTCGTCTCATCTCCTCCGACAACAAGGACAAGACCACTTCTTAAAACTTCAAAGAAGTTGTATTACTACCTATGGCCACAACCAGACTATCCCACGAGTCTGGTAAAGAACACAACAAACTGATACATTTATCTTCATCCTGAAATTTTAATATCAACAGATACTAACTGACTTACCACAGTATTGAAAGCGTTCAAATGCTCTGCCACTGAGTCTCCATCTCTCATCCTCAAGTTATATAGCTTCTTTCTCAAGAATAGTTTATTTACCAAGGACTTAGACTGATACAACTTCCCCAACTTTTCCCATAAATCTTTGGCTGTAGCTTCCTCTGACACATTCAGTAATACTAAATCAGAGAGACACAGTTGAATTGTTCTCTTTGCCTTCCTATCCGTCTTTTTCCAGTCATCTGCAAAAGTTCCTGTAGGTGTTGTACCTGGATCTACCGCGATCCACTGATCTATGTCCACCAAAAGATCTTCCATATTGAGCTTCCACAACTCAAATATTTTCACATTAAACTTCTCGATCTCCATCTTCGAATTGCTTGCCATTTCTTTTCACCTGAAAAACAATACCACAGATCTCCCACTGTAACAAGGCTTATCACAGTCCCGAGCCAAACCCTTGTCGACAAAGGCATCCCCCTGAAGCCAATAAAGCTCTGATACCAAATGTAAATTCTAACCTTGTACAATACCTACTGCAAACTGATATTCATAAAAGAATAGAAAAGATACAATGGCAAATACAAACATTACACAGAGATTTTTCACCTGGAAACCAAAACCGGGAAAACCAACATATATTATATTCATACATTGTGTTACATTGTTTACAATACAATATACATATAGGAGCCAACGACATCCAAAACCCTAACCCAATGACCTGGATTAGTCCAAAACCCTGATTCCTTAACCGGAAATAGAAAACCATCGGCAAAAAACCATGTGCCGAAAAACCACCTAATATCATGTGGTCCCGGAAATATGTCGTCCTGGTAATATGTCGTCCCGAAAATATGTCATCCTGGTAATATGTCGTCCCGGAAATATGTCATCCCGGAAATATGTCATCCCGACGGAAATATGTCGTCCCGAAAAAAAATAAAATTCGGGGGTGCTGCCCCCGAACCCCCACGTGGGGGGCTCCGCCCCCCTGCACCCCCCTCTAACCCCCCTACATGCCCGACGCAGATTCTCAAACACTACTACTTGTGCAAAGAATATAACACATACCCAACAAGGGACCTATCTTAGCGTCAGCCAACAATGTCGCCTGCCGTATGAAATCAAGCCCTTCAAAGATGAGGTATTGTATGATGTTTCCCCCCTTGAAGTTTGTGATGTTCTTTTGGGGAAACCTTATTTATGGAAACATCATGTTGTATATGAGTCTAAGTCTTGTAGTGTTATTGTTACTTTGGATAGGAAATTATATAGGATACTCAAGGTAGTCCCACCTACTACCATTTACTTGATCTCTACCAAACAATGCAGGAAGGTCATCTCTTAGACCAAGAAGTTTTTCATCTTTGTGTTTTGCACTCAAAGTGAGTGGAAGGTTGCAGCCACATCCATGGTCTCTGTGGAAGGTCTCTTCACGTAGCAAAAGTAAGTGGATAAGGTCATGGAAGAATACAAAGACATCTTCTCCTCACCCACTGGGGTACCTTTGCACTATGAGTTCAAGCATTCAATCGATATGACCCTCGACGTATCGCTACCCAATGGCCCAGTCTATCACTGCTCTCTGTCACAAAATGAGGAAAGCAAGAACCAGTTCCAAGAGCTACTCAAAAAGCGACACATCTGACCAATATCATCATCTTGTGGAAGCCCAATCGTGCTTTTGCAATAGAAAGACGAGACCTGGCGACTCTGCATTGATTATCGGTCCCTAAATAAAATTATAGTCAGGAACCGATATCCAATTCCCCAAATTCATGATCTCCTTGACCAAATCAAGGGGCCAAATAATTCAGTAAGATTGATTTGAAGTCTGACTACCACCAGGTCCCAATAGAGAAGACTGATGTATGGAAGACTGCCTTCAATTCCAAAGAAGGTCTTTTTGAATGGTTGGTCATGCCCTTTGGCTTGATTAATTCCCCAACGACTTTCATGAGGATGATGGATGACATATTGTGGCATTTCACCAATTATTTTTTTGTGGTGTATATGGATGACATCCTCATCTTCAACAAGAGTTGGGAGGAACACTTGTAGCATATTCAGTAGGTTCTACACACTCTGGGACAATACAAGCTATATGAAAACTTGGAAAAATTCTCCTTCGACATGAACAAGGTCGAATACCTAGGCTACATTATTGATGAGCATGGGGTGCATGTTGATCTAGCCAAGATCCAGGTCATTCGTGATGGGCCAACCCCGACCACACTCACTAAGCTTCAAAGCTTCTTAGGCCTTGCCAATTTCTATCCCAGGTTCATGTTGGGATTCTCCCACATTGCATGGGCCCTTAGCCAAGTGAACAGAGGTGGTGGCAAGGCCAAGTTCATGTGGGGCCAGTTGCAACATAAAGCGTTTGATGATTTGAAGCAGTGTTTGTGATCAACCCCGGTGCTCTCATTACCCGACTTGAAACAACCTTTTGAGATTGAGACATATGCTTCAAACTATGCTGTGGGCGCAATCCTCACTCAACACATATATTCCGTGGCCTATCATAGTGAGACACTATCATACACCATTCGTAAGTACCCCACTTACGACAAAGAAATGTACTCCATTGTACAAGCCTACCACCAGTGGAGACATTACATTCTTAGGAAGGAGACAACCATCCACACTGATCATAAGCCACTGCAGTTCATGCAGACACAAGGAAAATTGCAGAATGACCTCCATCAGAAGTGGTCCACATAATTGTAGTATATCCATCTGCACATCAATTATAATACATGGAGCACCAACCACATCGTTGATTTCCTCAGTTGACCTCCAGCTAAAGCATAAACCATGATGCTACACTCTTGCAGACATGAGACCTCCAGATGGCCCCAACTCGACAAGAGAGATCCCGACTTCGCCACTACCTACCATATGTTGGGAACAAACACATATGTCACTTATTTCCATCTTCAAGACATGTTGTTGTGCCATATGGGACATCTCTGCATCCCATCAAGTGAGCGAGTGAAGCTCACTACAGTCAGGTGGCATGACACTTTGACATAGAAAAGATAGTGGCAGTGCTGCAACACCATTTATATTGGCTGAAACTTTGACATGATGTCAACAAGTATATCAGGTCCTACATGGCCTGTGCCATTTCCAAATTGGCCATTAAGAAATATGACATGTACACCCCTCTGCATACTTCCAACAGGCCCTGGGAATCCATTTGGATGGACTACATGTCGGGCCTTCCTTCAACCAAGCAAGGAAATGACTGTTGTTGATCGATTTCCCAAGATGGCGATTATGGCCTCCTGCAATAAGAGCATCACAACAGAGGCCACTGCCAATCTCTTCTTCAAATGAGTGTGGGTACATTTTGGGATACCACAAACCATTGTCTCAGATCGGGACAACTGGTTCCACAACACATTTTGGTCGAGCCTCTGGTCATGGCTAGACATCAATCTCATCAAATACACTACCTTTGACCCCCAAACATATGGCCAAACCAAGATCGTCAACAAGATGATCATGCATATCTTGCACATGTACAATTATAATCATCAACGCACATGGGATGAGAGTCTTCCCTATGCTCAACATAGTTGCAACAAATCCATACATAGCTCAACCAACCACAACCCCTTTTAGGTAGGGTTGGGATTTCAACCATTGGGTCTAATGGATGTTTCACTTCCCCTTGCATCCACACAGGAAGAATCATCCCATGCTCAAACTGAAGCCGACAAAGCCACCTGGTTCATCGAATGAATCCATCACATCCGCCAAAATGTTCATGATATTTTGCAGAAGTCCAATGACAAGTACAAGCAATGCCATGATTAACACTGGGTGCCACACAAGTTTCAGGTGGGAGATAAAGTTTGGTTACACTTGTAGAAAGAACGCCTTACACGACCCCATCGGAAGCTTCGTCCACTCCTGTAACACCCTGTTTCCCCCAGTTTGTAAATATAACTATAATGGCCAAGAGACTATGGAAAACTCAATATGTGTGAATGTTTGATTCGATGGACCTTTGTATAAAGGTCAATGAATGTAAAATCTGTTATTTACTAGAAAATGGATAAGTGTTGCATGGCTATTGGAAGGGGGGTGTACTAAGAAATAACATGAATGTTATGAAAATAGATGGTGAAAGGGACTTGGGATGGCCGCGTTAACCTTCACCAAACCAGTACCTTACTATATTTAATTTCTCAGGACCAGAACAATCCTCTGACCCATAAATGAATTACAGTCAGGCGGGTAGGTGGGAATACCTCCTCAAGAGTTAATGAGGGGATGGGGTAGAGCACCCATCTGTAAGGCTTTCAGACTTGACCACGTGCTGGGAATTCGAGCCACATGCAACCTTGCTGAAAGAGGCAAGAAAGGAAGGTGTGGTGGGAAGAGGGAGACCTGTGAAGAGTGCAGAGATGAGAGTTTAAGCTCTCGAGTTCAAGGAAGAAATAAAAATAAAAATAAGTGTTTTGGTCGTAGGGAGATGGCTAGCGGAGTTATGATATGAGATGATAAATGAGGCTGGTCCTCCTTGCTCGATATCATGTAAACCATTGCGAAGATCCTGCGGGAGGAGGAGAATAACCTCTGTCCCTACTATCCCTAAGCCGAAAGAAAGGATTTTATCGCAAAGCATCGTGGTCTAGCTCGGGGGTGTCTAGTCGTAAATCCGTTAGGAGCGACTGAGCCTATGGTTGGGTGGAAACATGGACCCCTTTCAATAGTCGCTTCACGTTATCTGGCTATTATAAGTATTTTCCCTGTTTTATGTGTTGAGCTGGAATAATGGATGAATGATTGGATTTATACATATGTGTATTTATAAATGTTTTTTGTGTGGAATGGTTATGATATGTGTATGCATCCTTCCCTTTGTAAACTTACACTTTTGACCAATAATATGTATGCCCAGCTTAGCTCTTGAGGATTCATGGGACATAATCTTGTAAGACGACCGATATAGGAGATATCATGATGAACTGAACCTGTCAGTCTGAAGAGGATGCCTCTTCCAAACCCCTTGTCATGTGATCAGAATTCTAGACCCAAGTCCTTAAACATTTCATGGTAAAAGCTCAGGAAGGATAGCAAAGTGGAAGCCTTAAAAAGGGGAGATCCGTTCATTTGGAAGACAAGAGGACAAGATACATTCAAAAGGACCCATATGATGGACCTTACTAGCCTTATACTGGCTGAAGGTAACTGGGAGACTTGATTTCTTGTAAGGTTGACCAGTGTTAGGCGGTTCCCTAGGTGTTTAGGGGCTAGTGTCTGATCAACTAGACTAGGATATGAAACCTTGAAGGCCGGAGCTGCGAAGGACTCATAACCATAGATTGAGGGATGCTTTGGGTCCCTTCCCAACTGTTGATAAACCAAGGATGCGTGGCACTAGCCCCTTTTGTTCAAATATTGGGAACTTCGGAAGATAAGAGGAGTTTTCATCACAACACTCTCGAGAAACGAATCCCCAAGGTAACCAGAGCCGTAGGTCCATAGATCTACGTGGCCGGATCTCAACCATGAGATCTGAGTAGTGTTAGAAGCCTGTCTGTCTTGGGGTGATGTGGTGCAGCGACGCCCCCAAGGTGACGTGGGCCCCAACTGACGTGCCACGTGTCACTCATATTTGTGTGTGACACATACCCTATAGGCCCATTGGACATGTAGCACATGTCACCTTGACCCCTCCTACGTGTCAGTTCCTGATAAGAGTCCACCTAGCCAACACGGTTGGCGAAGTGACCGGGACTCCGAGATTCCGTGGTTCAGGACTCCAGAGGGTCTGGGATGTAGCATGGTAGGGAGACCGAAACAGTCTGGAGGCCGTAGCCACGTGGTGAGCTTACGAGACTTCATAGGTTCAGAACTCTAGGTGGTATCGTGCGTAGATAGTAAATAGGCATGAAGATCCAAAGCACCGAAGCATTGAACCCCTCCACAATTGACTATGAGGAAGGGAGTAAGTCTAGTCGTGAGATTGGACTAAGGATGGTCTTCTACCATGGAGGAAGGAACTTGGAGATAGTACGTGTGAGGTGGATCCACGTGGGAGCCACGTGGTCCTCAACCAATAAACAACCAAATAACTTCTAAGAGGTATATCCCCCGGTTCTGGACTTGGTTTTGAGCATGGAGACCATGGCTAGAAAACTCTGGATGAGCAGAGTGTAGTAGAAACCCCGAATGAAGGATTTGATCACTTAAGGAGAACGAAATTTTGAGGCCCCATCCCTAGGAAATCCACTCAGGGCTCATGTGTGTTACAACTCCACTATGGATCTTACACCATCACCAAGGCTGTGGGTGAAAATGATTTTGAGCTCAACATTCCCCCCTTCCTTGGCTTGCATCCAGTGTTTAATGTGGACCTCTTTCGGCCATACTTTCCACCATTATTGGACACCTCAGAGATAGCAGAACAATTGACATCGATAGAGCTCAAACCTGAATGCATGGAATAAGCATCCATTGATTATATCTCATACACACATGTCAGGGGCACTCGTCGATAGAAGCTTCAACTTTATCATGTTGTCAAAAACACAACTCTTGAACCAAGGAAAGTGGCTCACCTGAGGCCAAATTCAACATAAATTTCCTCATATGATGGAAGAACTCAACGCAATGGAGACCATTGTTTGCTAAGGGGGGAGGATTGATCTAGGTGGATATCAGTGGCCACCCACCTCTTCTAGCTGGATCATATATAGTTTTCATATTGGCAGTTTTTATCTAGATTTTCGGGTCCTAAAATTTCGAGGCCATTTTGAGATGTATCGATATTTAGTTCCTTGTATATGTGTGTGAAAGAGAACATTTTAAATTGAGTTGTATTATCTTTAATTTGCATGGCCAATAGTTGTAATTTAATATTCTAAATTTGCAACTCAAAATTCATCCATTTGATTCTAACATAGAGTCACCAAAAAACCTAAAGCCCATCATTTCCTCTTGTGAAAACTACCATCATCAAAATCTAAAATCCACAAGCTCTACATAGTTATTAGCACCATGTCCTATATAGCCCTTAAAATTAAAGTAGTGGCTCCCAAGCTACTTGTGACAACTACCATCATCAAAATCTAAAATCCATAAGCTCTACATAGTTATTAGCACCATGTCCTAGATAGGCCTTAAACTTAAAGTAGTGGCTCCTAAGCTACATCTGATACCCTCAACTTGACAAGCTCCATCAAAGAATCCCCAAGGGTAAGTTTTATTAATATGAAAAGTATCCACTTGACGAGGAATATTATGTTTTATATCTTTCATTAAGACTTGAATTAAAGATACCACCTTAGTAGAAACTAAATAGGAGGGATATATCTTTGATAGAATAAGGAGGCATTTCAGGCTAGCCAAATGCCCCAAAAAACTAGAATGGGTATGTATCATTTTTCCTTAATATCTTGTCTTTGAAACCATATCTGAAAACATGTTTCTATGTTATTTCCAGACTACACATCTCTAATGCTAAAGGATTGGCAGATATCCCTCCAGACCTATATATTGAAAGGACAAGATATGCACATGTGAGTTATATTCTCATCACTACTCCTACATAGTACACATAAATTGGGATGTTGTACTTGTCTCCTCAGTAGTAATTACCAAGTCAACATCCTAATTACTCAAGGCAATCCACATATGTATGATAAGTGTTTTAGGATATTTTATTTTCCAAAGTTTATACCACCACCATTTTGAATATTTCCTTTCCTTGGTCCTCAAAGTTGTATATCCAAATTTAGTCATAAAGGTTCCCCCAGTTTTGTTCTTTGATCATCCCAAACTATCAACCTCCTCCTTGATCCAAATGTGTCCCTTTATTAACTCCTGTAGATAAGTATCCTACATAATAGAGTGTTCTCTAGTGAGTCTCACTGCTTTTGTTGATAGCCATCCTTGATGCCACAAATCTGTGATGTCCTTGTCAACAATTTTACTTAAAGTATAATTTTTTTTCTCATGTAGTTGGTATATCAGATCACTTGGAAGAAAAATACATTTCCACAACTAAGAATTGCATAAGCTCCAATGCGCACATAAGTTTTCTAGGCTAAAAACTAACCGATAATGGAGAGGCTAAAACCAAGGCTTTCCAATGATTCATAATATTTTTTATGCTCTTTCTATCATTTTGAATCCAGTCCAACAAAGTCCCTAAAGAAAGGTATTTATGCACTATAAGTCGCTTCCACATGTTGTCCCCATTGTAGAGATTCCATAGGCTTTTTCCTACTAGAGCAGTACCAAAAAGATGAATATGCTTGAGTCCCCATTCACCTTCACTCTTTGGCTAAGCAAGAATTTGACATTTAATCAGATAATAACCCTTGTGTTCAGAGTTTCCTTTTGGATGAAATTTGTAACATGCTTTTCTTATCTTCTCCATAATTCCTTTGGGTATATGTTCTAAAGTATGCCAATACACTGAGATTTCCTCCCAATCTAACTTTACCAAAGTCAGTGTCCCATCTCTCAACAACCAACTATTACACCATAAATGTATTTGATTGTTGTAGCCATTTGGTTTCAATGTGAAACCTGGATATTTAAGACTAGAGTCGAAGTTCAACTCAACAAAAGGGAAAATCATCTTCAAAACATGAGAAGACTCTTCCTTGATTTCATTAAAGATAATATAAGACTTATGAATATTGATATCCATATGTGATCCCTTACTAAACACTTGCAATATTTCCTTCAATTTGAGTCCTTCGGCCAAAGACCCATTTGTGAAGAGTAAGCCATTATCGACAAACAACATATGCGTTAGAAATTCTTCCCCTCCTACTTTGAATCATTTGAAAAATTTAGATCTCTTGGCCTCTTAAATAGATCTACTAAATCCCTTAACCATTGATAGAACTAATTTTGGTCATTTTGGTCATATATTGACCAATTTTAATTGAGATTTAACTAATTTTCTTTATATATGGATCCAAAAAGTATAAGAGTTAAACTACTGCTAAAAACAAAAAGAACAACTTTATCTAACTACTCTAAAGAAATTATGATTCGTATAATTAATAATAATTTAATATCATTAAATAAAAACCTTATTATTTATAATTAATTATTTGATAAAAAAACATATTATTTTTAATTAAATAAAAAATTAATTAAAAAACTTAACATTTTCAATAAAGATTTTAGAATTTCTTTTTTTAAATGTGAAACAGAATTTTTATCTCATATATATGAAATCTCTTTAAGTAGTTCCCCATTATTCATGGATGATAAATAGGGTAAACCGTCAACCCAAATTATGGGGCCTAACCCTAAGGGGATCAAGAGATTCGACCTCCCCAACTAATTGTGACCTCCCTAATTGATCACTAGGGGAGAGAACTCACCTTTGGCTCAAGACCACTTGAGGAAACTCTTGGGGATCTCTTATATACATGGTGTTATCTTAATAATACCTTTTCATTTTTGCGAAATTATGTACTGTAATCAATATCACCCTCAAGTGACACGTTGAGCTCATAATGAGTATATATTTTTGGCGACAGACCTTATGCCCTGAAGATTCTAGGGTTTAACCTCAGTACCATCCTTGAAATGAAGGAAAGTACCTAAGGGTTTTCCTCAAATTTTGTAACTTGGAAAAAATCAATATCATTTAAAGTATACTTTGAATATTAATGTATACACAAATGTGATCCTTCATTATTAATTTGCTCCAAAACGTTTATAGTATACTATAAGGAATAAATGATTAGGTGCGGTGAATATTATTTGGATGAAGTTTAATTTGTTCAAACCAATTATTTTAAATCAAAGTTTGTTATAAAATAATTGGTTTTAATTTTATTTAAGTTTAAATACAATTAAATTACATATATTTAAAGGTTGCAAAATTCATCATAGTTTAGTTGTTTATCAGTGGTGAGTATAGTTATTGTTAATTGGTATTCACGAATGTTGGTTGATTTATTATTATTATTTAAGGAAAATTACATCACTTAAAATTATCCATTGGTGCTAAATGTTCCTAGGTTATGTTTCTAGGTTTCCACCTGTTAGCGATATTTCTTGTATAGGGGGGTAGAACGCAAAAGAAGGGGTAAAAACCCACTCGTCCAAAGTTTCGAGCGACAATGCGCCCGTGATAAGTAGCAAGCAAGACCGGGCGGTCCAGATTTGCACGCCCAGATCGACGGCGCATAGCAAATTCCAGACCCCCCTTGCCTTTTGACCTTTAAGCAAAGGGGGGGGGTCTGGAATCGGGGGCGCATCTCTCCGACGGTCCAGATGAGCGCGCCCGGATCAACGACGATGAAGACCATTCCAGACCCCCCCCGCCTTTCTACCTTTAAGCCGAGGGGGGGGGTCCGGAATCGCAGGTGCAGCTTCCAACGACAATCACACGACCCGCGTCATCCTCAGCTGCTTTGTGCTTAAGCGCGCATCGACCCCTCTCCCGTCATATCATTTTCCGACCACCTTTCTCCTGTTGACATGTGTCATCCTTCTACCTCCTTTTTATGGTCCACGTGGTTTTCCTCATTCTCATCATCCATGCATCGTCTGCCATGCATTTGCCTCCCTTCCACATCAGCCTCCCTTTAAATGTGTCAGTCACATCGATCCTTCCATCTCCTGCGCCTATCGCATCTCGCCATGTGTTTCCCCTGTAATCTCTCCCTTCCGCACTGTTCGCCCCGCACATCCTTGAGCCAGTCGGTTATTCCAGGTGGCCACGTAAGATGCCCTCCACATCCCGAAATGCTGAGTTGTCTGGACCGTTCTCGATCCCAAGAAGCAGTTATGGAAGCAGTTGGTGGTGGTTAGATATCACCTCCGCATTAATGGGAAAGCACGACCATGAATTTAAGGCACGTCGATTCGCCGTTGGAACTGTCAAACAATTAAGATTGTGTCTGAAATTAGTTGCACGATCTTTCAGATGTTGATTGTCAGAAGCCATGTAGACGCAAAGCCTTCAATGCACTTTCTTGGTTCCGCTGTTGTTGTCTTGAGTATATGTAGGCATGTTTGCCATTTTTGTATCTATCGATGGTAGAGCTAAGCTCCCGACTGAAAAGTTTCAGCGATACTCTGGTTTCCTGGTTATGCCTCTATGTTTGAGACTTCTTGGTTTATAACAAACAACTCTTCTTCTTTTCCATCTTTGTTTCATCTTTTGCTTGAGGATTCACAGTAGAACAACTTGTTACAATAAAGGATTTGTTGTGACGTTGTCGTGCCCTCTGGTATTTGTGTTTGGATGTAAAAGGATTTTGCGTTCGAATGCGT
>ML776905.1:3192281-3214038 GCA_009831015.1 Picea engelmannii | reverse complement strand
GGGTTCGGAATTTGCTATGCGCCGTCGATCTGGGCGCGCAAATCTGGACCGCCCGGTCTTGCTTGCTACTTATCACGGGCGCATTGTCGCTCGAAACTTTGGACGAGTGGGTTTTTACCCCTTCTTTTGCGTTCTACCCCCCTGTACAAGAAATATCGCTAACACCACCTTAGTTTACTGAAGACGAGCTCTTAACCAAATAAAAATAATTTTAGATTTATTGACAAAATAAAAAAGTAGTTTCAACCTAAATAATAACATTTACCATCAATCTCATATATAAAAGGAAATACTACTAAAAAAATAAAATATTAATTACAATTACTATTGAATGGCTGAATATTTTTTATTTATATATTTTTTCATAAAAATCCATATTTAAAAATAAATAAAACATGTCATATATAAAAGCAAATACTACTCAAAATAATAAAATACCAATACCAATTACTATTGAATGGTTGAATATTTTTTATTTAAATATTTTTTTCATAAAAATCCATATTTAAAAATAAATAAAACAAAAATCAACAAAATGTGAAGGATCATAACTCACGTATATGATTAAAAAAGTTATATAATAAAAAAATATTAAGGTTTATAATCGCTTAGTGATAATGTGTAACGACCCACGACATAACCACTATGACCGGCCAAAGCAAAGTCATTTGTTTTCCTCACTAATTAATCATGCACGAATAATCTGCAAAGAACTTAAAATCCATGAAGTACATTGTATAACGATATAATTTATGTGTCCATGCTTCAAAAGTAGACTTTGTTCTTGTTAAGCACTATTGATGAGTGAACATAATAAGAAGGTGAACAACTACTGATGAGTGAACATATTAAGAAGGTGACAATTGCTTTATTCATGTTATTGAGATTATTTTTAGAAATAATTTTATTCACGTGCAATTTGAGTGAGTGGGTTTAATAGTTAAGAATATGTATTTTCATTTAGAGGTTATAAGTTCAAATTTGGATTAACATTATTTACAGAGATATATTAGGTTTGTTTTTTGTATTTATACTTTCTCATGTTTAAGGGTTTTATTTCAATATTATTATATGTTTTTCTAATTAATATTTTGTTGTTAATTGACTCTTTCTCAAACTAAGTCATATTTCCTTGTAAATGATTTATTATTTATCCATGATTGTTACTCATTGTGCTCCATGAGTGCTTGTTGAGGGTTGATGGGTCTTCATTTGGCAACATTGTTGAGGGTTTGCTAAAAAGTAATCGAGGATGAAAGAGGATCTTGTAGACTTTTTGGACAATCCCTTGGAGGGGCACCAAATCTAGGCTAGTAAAAAAGTGTTAGGGTAGACTAATGTCTTAAATTTCGATCACAACAAGCCCAATACTTTGGGGTGTTCACTATTAAAGGTAAAAACTTTGGAAACCTTATCAAATGTGATAAAATCCATAAATGATAGTGGTGAATAGAGATATGAAGGAGGAATTTATGGTACGTTGGAATACAAGAAAAGTCTGTATGAAGGAGATGGTACTCCATGGCTCCAAGCTGGAGATGTGAATTCAAAGTTTTTTCATCAATATGCAAATTCAGAAAGAATATGAACATTGTGTGGAAGATAGAGAAACCTAATGGGTCCATGGCCACTGGTTTCAAGGGTATAACAAAAGATGGTGTAAACTACTTCGATTCCATTTATAATGTTGAAAGAAAAGCAACAATTTCAAAGGTTTTTAGATTGTCAAATTACTTCCCCAACTTTATGAATTAGGAAGAAAGCCTTACTTTGATGTAGGAAGCGGCTAAGGAAGAATTATTAACAGTACTCCAAAGATTTCAAAAAGATAAAAAGTCTTGGTCCAGAGGGATTTCCCATGGAATTTTTTTCTTGGTTGTTTTGAGTTTATTGAAGAAGATTTAAGGAAGGTGATTGAGGAATCTAGATCATCTAGAAAAATTCTGGCAGCCTATAATGCTAATTTTATTGCCCTGATCCCGTAGATAGAAAATCCTACTTCTTTTGATAAGTTCAGAAAAATATCCCTTTGCAATTGCTTGTACAAAATTATATCCAAAATAATAGCCAGTAGATTAAAAGTGATCTTGTCAAAACATATTTTTGATGTCAATTTGGGTTTCTAGAAGGGAGGCAAATACATGAGGTTGTGGGGGTGGCACAAGAAGGGATCCATTCTATAAAAGTAAAAAAGTTGAGGGCCATGGTGTTAAAGGTAGATCTCTCAAAGGATTATGACAAATTTACTTGACTATATTTGAGGTTAATGCTTATTCATTTGGGTCTCTATGCTCAGTTTGTTGCATGGGTTATGCATTGTGTAACATCTATATCTTTCTCCATCCTTATCAATGGTGTAGAAACCCATTTTTTAAGGCCCGAGAGAGGTTTAAGGCGATGTTTCACACTTTCCCAACTGTTGTTCCTTATTGTAGCAGAAGGTATAAGTAGGGATTTGAAGGAAGCTCTTAGGTTGGTATGTTCAAGGGTATCAAAGTAGCAACTTCGTTCTATTTTATTTATCTTTTCTTTGTATATGAAATTTTGATTTTTTGTGATTGTTCAAAGAGGGATGCTAACAGACTCAAAGAAATTATAGATTTTTTCTGTTTGGATACATGTATGTATATTAACATGGAAAATTATTCTTTACTCTTTTACGTTCTATCTGATGAGGAACTAAAACTTATGTTCTATCCATTTCCTTACCAATAGTCATATGTGGATGATGGGATGAAGTATTTGGGCTTTCTTCTCAAACCTAATGACTATCAGAAAAAAACGATTGTGTAACAACCCAGTTTTGATCCCTAGAAATCTAATCTAATGTATATAGTATATTTAGGTTGTGAATATGACAGTATGGTTGAGGGACACATAATGTAAACGATGTACATTAAAGTTATTAATAAAAATACATTTCTATATCCAAAATATTTATTATAATAATAAAGTGTATTGGTATTCCCTTAGATCTCATATTTGTTCACACTAGCTGACTGCTAAACATGGTACTCCAGTTGCATGCATCTATTTTGAGGAAACCTTAGATCTTTGATTTCTCTATTTGGCACCTATCTGTGGCTGTCAGGCTGCAACCATGTCAGGGGATGACCCCGATCCCTCTTCGGAATTCGACATGGATGATGAAGCTTTCAAGGAGTTGGCGGGGTCTCTGGCCAAACCCACCTCCAGACCCACTCACTCGCGATTGATCAAGAGGTTGGATAAGATCCATAAAATAAACCTCCCTCATGTCTCTGCTCATTGCAAATCCCTCTCTCTGACTAGTAAATGTTTAATCATATAGTTCATAAGACTTTGGCCCTCTCCTCATCAAATGGAGACTTGGTTAGCAAGAAACTTGGTTCCCCTGATTCGAGGTAGGCTCAACCATTTCTTTTGTGGTAAGGGTTTTTACACCTTTTCTGTTCAGTTTAAAGAGGACAAGGACTTAATTTTTAGGAATGGTCCATACTTTTATGGATCCAGAGGCATGTATTTGAATCAATGGACCCTAGATTTTGACCCAGAAAGTGATATCCCATCAGTTGCCCATGTCTAGGTTTTTCTTCCTCAACTCCCTTTTCATTGCTGGGGAGACAATGTTCTAAGGTGCATTTGGAATTCATTAGGAAAGTGTATTGATAAAGTAGAGCCAAAGGGAACATTGTTTTCTTGCACAAGGATCTGTGTTGAAGTAGATATGGAAAAATGGCTTCTTGAGGCCATCAAAATTGCACTTGATGGATCGATGCACATCCAGTATCTGGACTATGAGAAACATCCTTTCAAATGCATATCCTATCATGAATATGGAAACTTCATTAAGAATTGTCCCAAAAAACTCCAAGGGACGAATGCGAAAACCGACGAGTCGGAAGGGGAGTGGCAACCAGTTAAAAAAAAAACTAATAATTGGAGAAACATAGGGCATGTCAATGGGCCTTCTAACCCTACTCTCCCTTCTGAGACAAAATCCTCTACATATCAAAAACCTAAGGAAAATAGGCAAAAAATGGGATTCAAGAACCAACCAGAGCCTCAGACAACCCCAGTCAACAAATTTGCAACGTTGGAAAATATTCTCCATGAGAAAGGAACTGAACAAGTTAATGAGCCCACCTACACCTCTTTGAGAAATACTTCACCTGTTCCATCTCCGCATATTCTTCAGGAAGAGGAGGTAAGTTTTGAAGAAGAAGATGTAACTAGAGAAAAAATGACATTAGTGAATCAACCAATTGTCCAGGAAAAGATCGTAATAAGAGAAAAGGCAAGGTAAAACTACGAGGAGTGAGAAATCCCAACAGAGAAAGTAGGAAAAAATTAGGCAAGAAATCAAGCCGTGATGCTCGAGAGGAAAATGAAAACAAAGAAAAATCCATGGGTAAGAAACATTCTATAGAAACCTCACTTAAAAATATGGGGAAAAAAGGTAATAGCAAGGGATTAGATCTGCCAATCCCTCCCCAAGGTGGGAGGAATCCCTCTCTCTTCAAATAATGAAAATCCTCTCCTGGAATTGCAGGGGTTTCAGATGTAAATCCAAAGTTGAGGCCCTCTCCAGGAGACGAAAATGGGTGATTCCACCATCATCCAAGAAGGGAAAAAAATCTTGAAGCATAATGAAGGAGCAACAATAAGCTCAAATGTCACCTTTGGAGGTATTCTAATGGGAAACTTCATGTGTAGAAGAGGAGGTAACATTCTGCTCACAAAATTGGATTCTTTCAGTTTTAAGATGTAAAGAAACAAGACTAAAAGTTTCAATCATAAATGTATACACGCCAGTACGATATATGGAAAGAAAAGGATGTTGGAATTCCTTTTCCGTGTTTAAAGAAAATATATATCTTTCAACCTGTATTATGGCTAATGATTTCAACATAATTATGCATAATTCCAAAAAAAGAGGGGGAATCCTGGTTCGTGACCCCATGCAAGAAAGAATGGAGGATCTAATATTGGATTGGGATTTAATGGAAATCAAGCCTCTTAAAGGAATGTCTACATGGAGAAATAAGTGATCCGGGCCTAGCCATATAGCTGCTTGACTTGACCTTTTCCTCATGGAAAACATAAAAATAATGGATAACATAATCCTAGTTCTGGAGGCCATCTACAACAATCTGACAAATAAGGAGAAAGGCATGGTAGTGAAATTGGACATGGAAAATTCCTTTGATAGGGTAAGGCATTCCTTTATTTTTGAGGTTCTTAAGAAGTTTGGTTTTACTGAAGCTTTTATAGAATGGATCTGAGCTTGTGTCGGATCCCCATGGATAGCACCAATGGTAAATGGACTCCCAAGTCCCTTTTTTCAAATCAGTAGGGGGCTTCGTCAAGGGTGCCCTCTTTCTCCATTACTATATATTATAATGGGAGAATCTCTTAGTAGAAAGTTGGAGCATGAGAGAAGAATGAGCAGGCTCCCGGGGCTCAGTTTCACATGTGGAATAAAATATATAAATCACTCTTAGTTTGTTGATGATACCCTTCTTCTGGGGGAAGCTTCTCTAATAATAGCCAAAATATTTAAAGAGATCCTTGACAAATTTATAATTTCATCAAGTGGAAAAATCAACTGCAAAAAAAGTGAGATATATGGATGGAACACCTCAGGGGAAGAAATGCAACATATTTCCAGGATTCTAGGATTTCCCTTCTCAGAAAATTGGATCTCCTTCAAATATTTGGGTATGCTAATCTCTCTCAAGAAACCCACTTCATAGGTTTGGCAAGAGGTTTCGAGTAAAGTTTCTTCTCGTATCCAACAATGGGGAGCTAGATGGATTAACAAAATAGATAAAGTTACATTAATAAAGTTATTTTTGTCTTCTCTAACCATTTTTCAATGTGAAACTCTTATGGCACCTAAAGGAGTCATGTCTCAGATCGCTAGAACTATAAGACGATTCCTCCGGGAAGGAAAGAATACCAACTCAAAAAAGTTCACCTAATCAATTGACACATAGTATTTCTAGATGTGGTCCAAGGTGGTCTTTATATAAGAGACCCATCTCTTATGAATATTGCATTGGGGTCCAATATTGCATGGCCTCTGGTCTCTGGTCCAAGTGAATGGTGGAAAGAATATTTTCTTTCTCACTATCTTGACAGCTCTTGGCTCCGCTGCCTCGATAAACCTCTTCCAAAATCCAAAGGTCTCCTATTTGGAATCTATTCAAAACTACAACCTAATTAATCAGATCCAATCTTTCTTGGATCCTAGGAAATGGGTGGACCATAAAACTTTGGAATGAAAGTATCATGGGGAATCCACAGCTTGGCTCTCGGGATGCTATTCTCCCGTTAAAAAATTGGGGTATCAGAAATGGAATAAACCATCTATCAAACATTTCTCTTTGGTCTAATAATGTAAAATGGTAGGGTTGGAAATAAATCCCCCCCCCCCACTATATCTCTTAGCCTCAACCTCAACCTTATTTTCCCACCTTGTTGGTTGCACTCCGATTGATATTTCCAGGAGGGATGAGCATTGTTGGGGAACAAAAAATTACTCAGTGAAATTATGATATTAGAAGCTTCTTTTAGACACCCCATGCCCCCCTCGCTCAAAGTTATGGGCATAGATTTGGCATAATGACTCCCTCCCAAACATCAATTCTTTTTGTTGGATTATGGTACATGGTAATATTTTAACGGCTAAAAATATACATACACAAGGAATAGCTAGCCCATCAAGATATGCAATTTGTAAAGAAGCCATTGAAACAACACAACACCTCTTTTATGAATGATCCTTTTCTAGACAATTTTGGGACCGACTCTATAAAGATATACTTCCAATATACTCTCCCCCTAATAACCAATATGATATGTTTTTAAATTGGAAGCAAAGCAACTCAAGTTCCTTTAGTCACAAGCCAATTTTCACAAGGCTATGGAAGGCGGTGCCCAAATTGATTTGCTAGGAAATATGGCTTGTCAGAAACAAAATAATCTTTCAAAACACTTTACTGCCCCACTCAAGAGTACATTCTTTAGCTTGCAGTCTATTATCTGAATCTCTTCATTCGAAAGGTGTCATTATCAAATCACTTGGGCAATTGGATCAAATAGAATTGGTTTGGGTCAATGGAATTTTGAACGTAAAACATCTCGATCATCCTTTCCCCTAAAAAATCGGGCCAACTCTCACTCATTGGAAGTTTCGAATGAGTGATGAGGAATTCATAAATTGGAGGCACACCCAGAGAAAAAGTATCTTATTTTTTATGGCTCTTCCATATGAAATCTAGGGGTGACAGGTGAGGGGGGAGTGCTTTATGACTCCGATGGATCAAAGGTTTTTCCTTTACATGGGGCTTGGGACATTCTTCCAATTACCAAGAAAAGGCCATAGCAGTTTATATGGGACCAAAGCATATAAAAGAGGATCATTGCAATGATCTCATTGTAATAGGGGACTTAGAACTGGTCATTAATGGGCTTTAAAATCCACAAAAATGACATCAACTAATTTTACAAAGGAATTATCAAAGGATCATCCAAGAGGGGGAGAAATTCCAATCGGTTCAATTCTATCATATCCTCTGATATCTAAAAACTAGGGCAGGCACACTGGAAAAAGCGGTCTGATCCCTCGAGCATAGGAAAATCAAAGTCAATGATGTTCTCTCCATTCATATTCTTCCATAATATGGCATGCTTATTTATTAAAAAAAAAAATTGAACTCAAGGATTATCAACAAAGGTGGTGTTTGGGTATCCCACCCAATGATTTCGAAGCAAACACCACCAATCAACCTCATGACACAACAACACCGTCCCATATCACCAACACATACCACCTGGTACATGCATATTTACTCACCTGCGTGTATTAATATCTCATATCGGGTAATAATGGTCATTCTATGTGGGATTTATGGTCAACCCTTCCCACATCAGCTTCCATGCAACGTCATCATGTAGATGCCCAAGTAGACTCACAAACCGTTTCTCCTCACCATGGATTTTATCTCTAATTTAGATGTCGAGACTTGCAAATTTTCTCTCAGTTCCTGTGCCTTTCCTTTCTCTCTCCGGGTTGAGATATTGAAGAATCCATTGCCAAAAACATGTATGGAAGTGTAGTGTGGCATCACAACTTTGATCAATGTCACTACTTAGCTTGAGCAGTTAGGGAACTAAAGGCATATATGGGAGCTCTGAAATGTGATCTGGAGATTCAAAAAACTAATATTGTCCATCTCAAGTCCAATCTAGAGGAGCAGACCCAAAAACATGACATGGAGACTTGCATTATTCTCAGGACCGCGAACAAGTAGACTAGGGAAATTTGGTCCCTCCACAAAGAAAACCAAGAAATTTTCCAGAATTGGATGCAGAACCAAGAAAATATGCAATCCCCTGGTTCTTATCAAGGTTACTAGGAACAATAAGTGGACCAACATATTCAATATAACACTAAGTATCCAATGGAGACTAAACAAGATTGGATAGTGGATACCACCCTCAAATTACAATAATCAGGTTTTTATGTTATGTAAACTCATCTTTTTGTTACACTCATATGTAAGAATCTATACCTGGAAAAGAGATACTTTGTCATATGCTTATGTAGCATATTTTGCATCTCCGTATAAAGAATTATCTATTGTTAGACAACTGGCCTTTCTTACTGAAATATATGTATCTCTATGTTGATTCAACCGCTGCTACAATAGTATTTTTTAATATAAATTAGTCGTTCTAGTTATAAATAAATAAAAATACATCACTGGATACGATACAGGGGGGACTAAAATTATGGGGTCTATGATTCCATAAGAGAGGAACGAGAGGGGGCTCAAAGGGGCCAAAGCCAAGAAATATAATATTTTATTGTAACCCAAAACCCTTACCTTAACTTGTACTAAAGGACAAATCAACCTTGGGATATGTGCCAAGGTAGTTAGGTGGAGTTCTTTGAGTGCCAAGTGGCAAGTTCAAAGAATGCATACATATTCCTTATTTTTGGGAATCTTGGGGATAATTCTTACCGTAATTCAGTGAATCATTTTGTTCGTGTGTCTAGCAGGATTCGAGCTGCAAAGGGGGAGAGAGATAAGCCTATAATTGAAGGCTATATTTGCTTGCATGTAATGCTGTTGTGAAAATTGACATTCAGAATCCATGTAGATCCCAACATTGATATTTTACTGGCTAGTCTATGCTAAATCCCGAAAAGGGGTGTGATAGCCTGAGGGACTACATTGTAGAAAAGGGGATCCACTCTTTGGGTCATACAGACTGAAGGGGGAAAGATAGTTGGTGATTTGAGTTGGTTATGTCAGTGAACAGGTTGTGAAATCAGTGGGAAATTTGGTTGAGATAGAGAGATTGATAATCCTTGTGGAATCATATCCATAGCTTGGCTTGTTACAGAAAGAACTAGTACAATAATGCCTACGACAGGGAGGAACGTCTCACCTCATCAGCCAATTGATGTAATCTTTCTTTAAATATAAGTGTTTTGATATGTGCGCATTTATGCTATTATGATGTGTATTATGTGTTTAATTGTTGTATGCTTGAGGAATACCTTTACATATGCATTTCTATGTGTTTGGATGAGTTTTTCATGTACCTCCATGACACGTTGTATGTTTAATTGCATCATATGATAGGGAAAAATAATTATTGGTATCATAGTTGGTTATTATGGGTAAATTCAGTGGGAAATTGAGAAAATTTCCAGTTTCCCACCATCCCAGCAGGAACAAGGGTGGTTGGGTACATGACAAAGTGGTATTAGAAGCATGGTTTCAACACTGGACCTACATGAGGCTAGAGGTACAATGCACATAAACATAAATTTGCAGAAGCAAATGTTACACAATAACTGTGAACTATATGACATAAGTTTCCCCAAGTAAAAATTAGGGAAAATTTTGATGAAAACCACAAATTGGGTATTTGTGTGGTATTCTCTAGGCATATAGAAGTATAAATTTGAGAAAATTTATAGTTACAGAGTTGGCCCATGAAAAGTTTGGGAAAAATTGGGTAAAAAAACCCAATTTCTCGATGAAATTTGGTGAAAATTTGGTAATGGAATGTCAAATTTTAGTGTAGAAGTCAAATTAATCTGTGTAGGGCCAAAATTAGTTGCGAAAATATTAAAATAGAGTTTCCATAGTGGTCGAGGGTGAATTTTTTAACAATAAGCATTTTTGGAAAAAATGAAAAAAAATGGAATTTTGAAAATTTTTGGGATTTTTCGTACAAGTGACACATGGAATGCCATGGCTATAAGGCCATAGTGGCATATGGAATGGGATAAGTGTACATGTGGTAGGGTCCAATTTTTTTTACCTATGGGATGAGGTGCGCAGGGGCAGGCCCGAGGGATGGCATAGGTGCCACGATGACAAAAGTGGTTTATGGGCCCAAGTGGAAGTGGTTTTGGTTCAGGTGCATTGGGATTGTAACCAATTAGAAGGCACCACATAAAACCTAGGTGGTAAGTTATTATAGGCGCTTAGGATATATAAACTTTGACGCTAGTTGAAGGCACATAATTGCTCTACATGATCTCTCTCTCTCTCTCTCTCTCTTAGTCATTGATGATCATAGACATGTGCGCTAGTTGAGGGGTGTCGGAGGTGGGACCCCACCCATAACCATAGTCAATGTAGGGGTTCCAACTAAAGGTATGTCAGAGGAAGTGGGACCCCTGTCCCTTCAACTATTCAAATAATGGCAAGTGGACTATCAAGTATGGGTGGGGGTCCACAATTAAATGAAATAATTAAATAAAATGAAAAGAAGAAAAAGGAAAAATAAAGGAAGATGAGGTGACGGAGGATGACATGGAAGGTCTAGGGTGGCTGGAATGATGACATGGTTTCACCTGAGGGTACCAGGTGGAAATTGGTTCCACATCAACAACCACGTGCTATGCCACATCAACAAGATGATGGCATATGTTTTAAAAAAACTAATTTGGAGCAAAAATATTATTTTGGCCATAACATGAGCATATTAACTCCAAATTAGATGAAATTTTGGATTTAAGTTTGCAGTGTCAAGGGGAATAAAAGTAACAATGAGGGCCACTGGCTAATTCATCTCTTGATTGTCAAAAATTGCAAATTAGTTATTTTTGAAGAACAAGTTGGTACTCTTTGATAGAGGCCCTATTGTTGATGGTATTTTTATAGGGAATCAAGGAAGCACATATGAAAATACCCAGTCAATAAATTGGCCAAATTCCAAGGGGTTTTGAATGGGGATGCCAAAACATGCCAAAATACACTATTCTAGGCCATTTTTTTGGGTTTTTTTTTAGATCCTCAGAGAGGAAAAGGGACCCCTATATTACAAATATGGAAAAATTTGCTAACTCAACAATTTACCTCCTCATTTAGCGAGACAAATTTTTCTTAATGAATTTTTTCTAGATCTTCTCAGCTTGGAAGATAACAATTTCAGCTAAAAAGTCCAAGTCTGGAAAAGGTGAAAAAAGGACAAAGTTGACAACTCCATATTGCTACAGATTTTGATTGGGGCATTAGAGCAGTAATCTAGGAGATGATATGTACTCAACATAATTAGTATTATCGATTCTTGATACAAGAAATTTCTTGGTTCCTGATAGATTTTCTTCTACAAGTGGCAGAATATGGCCTTTCAACTAGATTTCACCAATGAAGAAAGTGGAAAATTGGGCAGAAGTAGCATATTCAAAGAGCCATAAATTTTTGCCCAGAGCTCAGAATTGAGCAAGAGAGTAGTCAATGGAAATATTTTAAGGACAAGAATCTATCTATGAACCCATAATTAGGATTGAGCAACATAAATATTAGGAAATAAAAAAGAAGATGATTGGAGACCTTAAAAAGACAAAAAATATGCACAATTTTCTAGAATTGTAGAATTATTCCTATCTAACAACAATTTTTTGCATGCACATTTTGTAGAATTATGAGGAATAGAAGCATGGGATATTCCTAGGGAACTTATAGCCATGAGAAAGAATCGAAGGGCCTGAATATTAGTTTGGGAAATGAGGAGACATAGTCTAATGGGCATAAAAGCAGAGTAGAGCCAATAGAGATGGTAGAGATCATGAAGATCTTAAGAATGGAAGTACATAGATGTAAAGATGATAATGAGAGAATAATTAGATCTCAAGAAGAGGAAAATAATATAAACATTCATTTTCTATAGAGTTTGAACCAATTTAAAAGGTAAGTCAAAATTGGATAAGGTTAAAGACATGAAGAAGAAGGTATACCTCATGCAATAATAGAGAACTATATAGGATCCAAGAACTCCAAAAGTGTTAGTAGGACTCACAGAATGTGTTACTCATCTATTTATTCAACCATCATGTTACAATCATCTAAAGAATCAAAGAGAAACCCATAAGTATCCCCTATTAGGCATCAAAGGTGAAGGCATGGATTGGATAATTTGTAAGGATAAATCAAGAATCTCAAGCCACCAAATTTTGATGGAGAAAATAAGAAGGGAGAAGAGGCTCGAGCCTCATTTCTTGGAATCATGAGGTATTTTTAGTTACATAATTATTCCTCCAACTTGGAATCCAAGATTTCCATATACCATTTTCAAGGAAATGCTTCAATGTGGTGGGACCATTTGAAGTAGGTCAAGCACATAAATGAAAATAAGATTATTTCGAAGCAGTTCAAGAAATATTTCCAACAACATTATATTTTAGAGAATTACTATGACAAAAGGATGCAAGAGTTATTTGAACTCAAGCTAGGAAATATGACCTTGGATGAATATGAGAGGAAGTTCTTGGAGTTGTTGAGATATGTGGATTTTATCGAAGATGAGAAGGTGAAAATATAGAGGATATTGAGTGGATTTCCATCATTCTACAAGGAGAAAATCCAATTTGATGGACCCAATACTCTGGAAGAGACCATAAGGATGTAATTACTTGTATGAACACAATAAAGGTAGAGAAACATTCTAGAATTCTTGGAAGGACAAGAAGAAGGAAAAAGTGGAACAAAGAATGCAAGGTTTCAAGACTCCTTCTTTAAGGATAAGACCTTATGTATCAACAAATATAATGAACTCAGAGTGAGTCAAAGATGGAAAAATCTTCAGGGAAAATAACAAGGCCATAAATCAAATGTTGGGGATGTAAAGGAGATCACTTATATAGAGATTGGCCTCATAAAGAAGACAAAATGATGACTCTTCACAACCTTTAGGATACCACTACAGTGGAAGACATCGCTATAAAAATTCCAAGGATATATGTAGCCCTGGAAGATCGATAGGAAAAAAATCAATCCCACATGATTGAGGTGGAAGGCGATATTTTTTTTTTTTATACTGGGGGGATCGACAACTCGTAGTTATCGTACTCGCGTGACATGTGGTTGATACCCGTCTGCTACCACTATAACCCTAGGTGCGCCACACAGTCCACAAGCATGGAGCACAAGTAAATCAAGGTGAGAATCAAACTTGATACCTTGTTTACATATTTCATTCCATTTACATGACACTTGCCAATCGGTCTACACCCATGCAGGTGAGGTGGAAGGTAATTTATTTTATTTTATTTTTATTTTTATTTATTTTTGTAACTAGGGGAATCAGTAATAACGGCAGTATCGTACTCACGTGACACAGGGTCGAATTCTGTTGGCTACCTTATAACCCCTAGGGAGAAATGCACAGCCCACAAGCACGCCCTCTGAGTAAATCAGGGTGAGAATCGACCTTGAGACCTCTTTTTACATATTTCCTTCCATTTACACGACACTTGCCAATTAGTCTACACCCCTGCGGACCTCATAATATTTGAAGGACATGGGGGTGGGCTTTGATCCACTTATGTGTGCATGGGTCATGATACCATTTAATATGGTATCTCTGGGTGCAACCACACTTTTGACCACTACCTCAAGGTTTCCCCATGGCTCCAAGTAAAGCCCTCACAAAAATTGAACCTTGCCCAACAGTGAAAAACTCCTCACTTTCCACCATTGGATCCAACCCCTTTGGGTGAGGTGGAAGGTAATATTACCAATCAGCCTATTTCTTTTTAAGTTGATTCAAAAACAAGGCTTAGTTACATTGATCCTAAAATAGTGTATAGATTTCATTTGAAAAATAGTAAACTTGAAAGACCATGGTTGCTTCAGCTAGCCAATGGAACCAAAAGAAGGATTAATGACATGGTTAAAATTTGTCCAATAGACCCGAATGTAGTGAAACAAATTGTTGATATGCATATCATTCCATTGGGATCCTATGATATTGTAATTTGAATGGACTTATTGGAAAATCATCACGTTGTCTTAGATTTCCATAACAATACATTTACATGTCTTGATGACGAAGGAAAACCAAGCTTAATGAAAGGGATTCCAATACCGATTTCTATAAGGGAGATTTTGGCCTTACAACTGAAGAGATGATTAAGAAAAGGCTATCAATTATTTTTAGGTCATGAAAAATATCCAACCAAGAATACGAGTCCAAATATTGAATATTTTGTAGTACTATAAGAATTTGAGGATGTATTTGGGGAGATTCTAGGTTTTCCACCCAAGAGAATCATAGATTTTTCTACTGATCTAATGTCGAGAGCTACCCTAGTATCCAAAAATATTTACAGGATGAGCACACCAGAGTTGAAATAGTTGAAAATGTAGCGAGGGGATTTGTTGAAGAAAGGGTATATACACCCAAGTGTCTCACCTTGGGTAACACTAGTACTTTTGTGAAAATAAAGGATGGGGCCTTGAGGTTCTACATTGATTTTAGGAAACTAAATAAAGACACAATGAATAAAAGGTAACCTCTTGATCCAGGTGGATATCAGTGTTCACCCACCTATTCCAATTGGCTCAAAAAATTCTTCTGGAAACTTACTATTTTTAGTAGTGTTTTCGGTCCCTAAACTTCCGGGGCCATTTTGAGGGCCCAAATGAAGTTTTTTTTGGATAGAGAACCTCAATGATATCCAAAGAATATCTTTGAGCCCCCAAAATAAATTTTCTCGACGATACCTTTCCAATGAGTTATCGTGTGCCCCAAACAGAGATCGTATGCCAAAGTTACGCCCCCTGGAAGTTGATACACCAAACTACCCAAAACAGGGTCCACAAAACTGTTGGCTTTTCATCTTTCGGGGTTAGGGTTTTGGATTTTATTTATGTTAAAAAGGCCTTTAGAGCCTCATTGTAACAATCATCTTCTTGCGAATGTGAGTAACTGTCACATATCTTCTCAGAGATAAGCTTCCACCATTCTAACAAGTCTTTCACTCTGTATTTCTATAGTTTTGTACATTTCGCTCATTAATAGAAATTGTGTATTACTATATCTCTATGTTTATGGTTTCATCTATGATATATTTCTGTTATATTATTGGATATCCAAGATATCTCTGTACATTTCTTTATTGTATCTCCACTCTCATTTCGTGCCAAAAATAATCTGGATCAGTGGTATCAGAGCAGGTTGCTCTTGATCAATTTTTTAGTGCATATCCCTGATGAGGTCCAAGTATAGAAAGTTGGGTCTCATGCTTGTATCTCTTGAGGAAAATCGCTCTCGCGCGCCCAAGAAACCCTCTATGGTGGAAGAAAATAAAAACGACAGAGAAGGCAATTCTATTAATCAGTTGCTTAAGAAATCTCTCACGCGACAAAGGGATGAAATGATGGAGAACTTTTCCCACATCCTTCAATGCCTGCCGATAACAACAGACACATCTTCATCAAGCGACCACTTTGGAGGCACCTCTCCTTTCAAGGTACAAGTTAATTTTTATATTCCCATATTTGATTGACAAATAGATGCAGATGTCCTAGAAAAATGTTTAATCTGCTAGAAGTTTATTTCTTTGTTCATGATTTATACGACATGGAAAATATCACCTTCACACTCCTTAAGGCTCTACCCCATGTCAAATATTGGTGGGAAAATTACTAGGAGAAAATTTCCACAGAGGAGTCTGGAATATATGGGGTCAAGCCCACTTGGGATTTTTTTGTGGATCCGGTCAAGGAACAATATTACCCTATTGACAACTATGACAACCAATACATGAAATGGAACACACTGCGGCAAGAGAGGGGCCAAGCAGTGCCAGATTTCACCAATACCTTCCATACCTTGCGTACCAATCTATGTATCAAAGACTTTGAGCAACATCTGGTTCTGAAATACCGGGGGGCTCTACGCAGATACATCCAAACTGAAATGGATTTTTTGGACATCTCATCACTAGGTGTTGCTTATAGATATGCTATTAAAATCAAGAAGAAATTTAAGCACTAGAACAAGTGGGAATTTGGGTCTGTAAATCTGCAACAACCAAAGTATGGTAAAGACGACCCTAACAACCAACCTTCAAACAAATAGTCCAAACCACAAGAAAATAAGGGTAACAAAAATACGAAGAAGGACACTGTAAAATGGTGCGATTTACACAAAATCCCCTGGCACAAGACCAATGAATGCCTCTCAAAATAGTCATTGGTGGTCGATATCAAAGACAAGGAGCCAAACCTTGATTTGGAATTTGATTCAGAAAAGAATGGTATAAGACAGATCATCATCGTAGACCCCACTGCTATTGTCGCGACCACAACACTTCAATCAGAAGAACTAGCAGATCCTAAAGAGGGGGAGCACCTTTTTCATTCACAGGTGTGGGTGACGGGGACCCCACTGCATTTTATTGTTGATAGCGGAAGCAAGAAGAGCCTCATCTCAGAAGAGGTCGTCAAACAGTTAGGATTTTCGACAACACCACACCCATAACCATACAACATTGGGTGGCTTCTCTAGGGACGAGATCTTCATGTCAACCAATAGTGTCGATTGTCATACGACATCCAACCCTTCAAGGATGAGGTATTATGTGATTATTCCCCATTGGATGTCTGTGATGTCTTCTTGGGCCAACCATATATGTGGAAGTTCCATGCTATTTATGAGTCTCAACCTCGTAGTGTCATTGTTACTCTAGGGGTCATCTCTATAGGATACCAGAGGTAGTTCCGACTACTGTCCCACCTAAATATTTCCACAAGGTAGTATCTCATACTAAAAAATTTAGCTTCTTCACAATCTGTTCAAAAGGTGAATATAAGGATACTACAACCATTGCAACCTCGGTCCAAGCACCTTCTATCCAACAGAATCAGGTAGACAAGATTTCAACACAGAGTAAATATTCCTTCTTCACATAGGCATCTCATGTAGCCAGATTGGTTAAAAAGTTCCAACCCTTCCAACCACAAGTTCTTGACAACCTTCAACAAGCTAAGCAATGCAACTTCTCTAGCAAGGCAAGTAGTTCATCAAGATGCAGATTCAGTAAACGATTTTCCCTCTCCCCCGGGAACTCAACTAAATGGATACCATTTCTTCCTATGGAGGGAGGAATGATCCAGGTGGATATTGGTGGCCACCCACCTATTCCATCTGGCTTAAAACAATGTTATGACAACTTACTATTTTTAACAGTTTTTTGGTTCCTAAACTTTCGGGGCCATTTTGAGGGCCCAAATGAATTTTTTTTTGGATCGAGGACCTTAATGATAGCCAAAGGCTCTATTTGATCCCAAAAAATTAATCGCCTCTACGATTCCTTTCCAACGAGCTATCGTGTGCCCCAAACAAATATTGTATTCGAAAGTTACACCCCCGGGAAGTTGATACACCAAACTACCCAAAATGGGGTCCAGAAAATTGTTGGATTTTCATCTTCCGGGGTTAGGGTTTTGTATTTTATTTATGTTAAAAAGGACTTTAGAGCCTCATTGTAACAATCATCTTCTTGCGAATGTGAGTATTCTTCACATCTCTTCTCAGAGATAAGATGCCACCATTCTAGCGAGTCTTTCACTCTGTATTTCTATAGTTTTGTGCATTTCGCTCATTAATAGAAATTGTGTATTACTGCATCTCTATGTTTATGGTTGCATCTTTGATATATTTATGTTATATTATTGGATATCTGAGATATCTCTATACATTTCTTTATTATATCTCCGCTCTCATTTCGTGCCAAAAATAATGCAGATCACCTCTTCCTAGGATTAATGATCTCTTTCATCAACTAAAAGATGCAAGGATATTCTCCAAGATATACCTAAGGCCAGGTTACGATAAGCTAAGAATAAAAGAAGAAGACATCAACAAAACAACATTTATAACTAGATATGGGAATTATGAGTTTGTAGTGGTGCCATTTAGATTAACAAATACACCAACTATCTTTATGTGTTTGATGAATGATATTTTAATTACTTGGATAATTTTTTAAATGTCTTCATGGATGACATACTTATATATTCTAAGTCAGAAGAATAACATGAACAACACTTAAGGATGGTGCTACAAATGTTAAGGGAGCATCAATTGTATGCAAATTTGAGAAAATGTTCATTTTACCAAAAGTGGATCCACTATTTGGGGCATATCATTTCAAATGAAGGCATATCAATGAATCCAAAGAAGATTGAAGTCATTAGATTATGGCCAACACCAAGGAATTTTATAGAGGTTAGATCATTTATGGGATTAGATGGATACTACATGAGGTTTGTTTGAGGATTTTCAAAGATTTCACATCCCATCACTTCTTTGCAAAAGAAGGGGACAAAGTCTGAATGGATGTCTAAGTGTGAAGAAAGTTTTCATTTTTTGAAGGAATTACTTACAAGTGCACCAATTTTAGAAATTGTTGATCCAAATGTGGATTTTGTTGTGTGCACTGATGCATGCAAGGAAGGGCTTGGTGGAGTCCCTACACAAAAGGGCATATGGTATGTTATGAGTCTAGGAATTTGAAAGAGCACGAGAGGAACTATGCCACACATGATCTAGACTTGGTATCCATAGTTCACACCTTAAAGATGTGGAGGCAATATCTCATGGACAAATTTTTTGAGCCGAGGATAAACCATAGTGGTATAAAATATAACTTTGACATAAAGCATATTAAAGGTAAATAGAATAAAGTGGTTGATGCACTCAACAAGAGGGTGCGTGAAATGCATGCTACAACCATTAGTATGTATAGTTCAGATCTAAAGAGTGGAATTTTAAAAGCTGTTGTTACAGACCAACATTATTTTCAAGTTAAAGAACATGTACAACAAGCTAATTTAAAGAATAAATTTAAAGAATATAGGTTGGAAAAGGATGGAATTTTCATGTATGGGAACACAATTTATATTCCAAATTCTCAAGAATTGGGAAATTTAGTGCTGAAATAAATGCACAATGTTCCATATGATAGACACGCAAGATATTAGAAGACAATTGCAACAATAAAAGGCTAATATTTTTGGCCAGGAATGGAGAAGGACGTGGTTGATTACATAGCCAAATGCATAGAGTGTCAAATATTGAAGGCTGAGCATAGACATACAACAGGTTTGCTACAACCATTTCCCATTCCAGAGTGGAAATGAGAGGTTATCACTATTGATTTCATCACTAAACTGCCCATGAATGGAAGGCAACATGATTCCATCATGGTAGTGGTGGATAAGTTAACAAATGATACCCATGTTGTTCTAGTCAAGATGACTCATAAGGCACCAACATTATAGAGATTTACATGAAAGAAATTTCCAGGCTACATAGAGTTCCTAAGGCGAATGTGTCAGATAGAGATTCCAAATTTACTTCCAACTTTTCGAAGGGGTTGTTTAAAGGATTTGGCACAAATATGAACCTTAATACAACATATCATCCACAAACAGATGGGAAGACAATGAGTCTAAACCAAGTAATTAAGGACATGCTGAGAATGTATGTGATGGACAAGCCATCCAAATGGGAAGAGTATTTACATTTGGTTGAATTTGCATACAACAATCGATATCATGCATCCTTTAAATGAGCCCATTTGAAGCATTGCATGGCAGAAAGTGTAATACTCCAGTTAGTTGGGAAAATCTTGCAGACATATTAGTTCTTGGGCTTGAGATGCTCAAGGAGTTGGAAGAACAAATGATCAAAAATCAAATAGAATTTGAAGGCAACCCAGGATATGCATAAAATATATGTAAACAAGGGCAAAGTGGCTAGATAATTCCAAGTGGGAGAACATGTATTTTTGAAAGTGAAGCCAAATAAAATTTCACTAAATTTGGGAAGTTGCACCAAGTTGACAACCATATACTATGGACCATTTGAGATACTGGAAATGATAGGAACAATTGTATATATGCTTGCAGTGCCTGCATCCCTACATGTGCATAATGCATTTCATGTATCTTTATTGAAAAAGTATGTACATGATTCTAACCATGTCATTAATTAGACTTTGATTTAGGTGGAGCCTGAAGGTGTAATGTAGCTAGAGAGGTAATGTGGGGGCCGAAGGGCCCATAGTGATAATATTGGAGGCCATTCAATGTAAGGTGGATTAGGTCCACTATATTATTAAATAAGGCCCACTATGGTAGTTAGGTGTATTAGTGTGAACGTAATAAATGTAAGACGACTTGTTAGAAGGTTCCTCCTCTAGAATTTTCTTAGGTGGTTGGCAACACTATATAAAGGGGTTCAAGAAATTTAAAGGAGGTCAAGGAGAAGAAGAAGAAGAAGTATTGTATTTGGAGCGATAGATCATTAGGAGGTTGCCTCCTCGAAGAGGGAAGTGAACAAGAGAGGATCCATTGTATGGTGTTTCCCTACCCCAATAGTTTTCTTATAATAAAGTGTGGTTTTTTTATATTGTTCTTGGATCTATTGCGGTGTTTCTATATTTAGGTCTTTCTTACTTAACAGAAGGGGAATTTCATGTAGAGATAGTGTGTATCTTGGAACAAAAGGTCAAGGTGCTCTAGAACAAATCCATCGGGCCATCGGGTAGGTATAGGTCCAATGGACTTGGAGGACACAACATGGGAGCTAGAATATGCAATATGGGAAGGATACCCACAACTATTTTGATATTTTGATGTAAAAACATATATATATATATATATGTACACCTACATGGTGATATGCATTGAGGAGAATGAAAAAATAAGGGGGAGGGTAATGTAACAACTTGATATTAATCCTTGAAATGTAATGTAATGTATATAGGAAATTTAGTCTGTGAGCCAAACACTATGGCCAAGGGAAAAGTAATGTAAATGATGTACATAAAAGTTATTAATAAAAATACATTGCTCATTGCGAAATGAGGGGGACTAAAATGATGGGGGGATGTGATTCCATGAGAGAGGAAAAAGAGGGCAATTAAGGGGGTTCAAAGGGGCCAAATACAAGAAATATGATATTTTATTGTAACCCAAAATGATTACCTTAACTTTACTAAAGGAAAAATCAACCCTAGGATATGTGCTAAGGTAGTTAGGTGGAGTTATTTGAGAAAAACATGCATACTTATTCCTTGTTTTTGGGAAGCTAGGGCATCATTCTTACCGTCATTTAGTCAATCATTATGTCCATGAGTCTAGCAATATTTGAGCGGATTTGAGATGGAAGGGGAGGGAGAGATAATCTTGTAATTGAAGGCTGTGTTTTCCTACATGTAATATTGTTGTGAAAATTGCCATTGTGAATCCTTGTAAATCCCATCATTGAGATTTTCTTGGCCAATCTATGCTAGAGCCCAGAAAGGGGTGTGATAGCCCGAGGGAATACTTTGCAGAGAAGGGGATCCACTATTTGGATTGTGCAGAATAAAAGGGGAAAGAGAGTTGGTGATTTGGGATGGTTATGTGAGTGAACATGCTATGAAATTGGTGTGAAATTGCGTAGAGAG
>ML776905.1:3172234-3184208 GCA_009831015.1 Picea engelmannii | reverse complement strand
CCCCCCTCCCTCTCTCTCTCCCCCTCCCTCCCACTATCTCTTCTCTCTTTATCTCCTACACATACCACCTCTTTCTCTCTATCCTTGTTGTTAGTCTCACTCTCACTCTCTCTTTTCCCCTCTTTCTCTCTCCCTCCTTGCATCCTTCTGTTTTTCCATAGTTCTACCTCCCTCTCTATTTGTCCATGTAAAGGGGAGGCATAACTCACAATGAATAAATGATATGTGTAACAGAGAAATGCAGCCTCGCTTGTAAGGTGAGTGTTAATTGTTTCTTCTTCTTCCAATCGAGTACTTATATAGGTACTTGTATGAACATGACCATGACCTAAACCATGACCTAGACCCCCCTAGCTCTATCTAAGCCTACACATAACCTATACTCTACCCTTAACCTCTTCCACACCCAAGACCTAAGTGAAATATTCCTATACCTCTTGTTTAATAATGATACTTTATGGATATAACCCTTCACCTACGATTTAATAATGATTTCACATGGTTTAATGATGATTATGGTATGTTGATTCTGGTTTTTTATTTTAATATAAGCATAATCTTTTAGTGGATTCAATATTCTTTATTCACAATCAATGTTTGAGTCCCTCTCTATATCCCCCATCTTCGACTCTCTCCCTCTCTTTCTCTCCCTCCATCTATTTCTCTCCCTCCTCCCTCCCCCCCTCTCTCTCTGCTCACCTCCAAGTCTCCTCCTCTCTTGATCTAGGTGGATATTGTTGGCCACCCACCTATTCCAACTGGCTCCTCTTTATAGTTTTTTAGTTCAACACGATCTTATGTACTTCTTTGTAATTGTGGGTTCTACACTTCTGGGGCTATCTGAATCCCTACATATATTCCAGGTGGAGATTGGTGGCCTCCCACCTAATCCAACTGGCTTATTTTTTAAGTTTTCATGTCAGTACACATTTTTGTACTTCTAGGGCCATTTTGGGGCCCTAAACAATGTTTTTTTTGGCTTTCCACAATCAAACTATAGACAAAGTCACAGTTTGACAACATAATGTGTAGTTATCGAAAATACCTTTCCAACGGGCTATCACGTGCCTAAAACGGAGGTTGTATGCAAAAGTTACAACCCGAGAAGTTGAGATACCAACTTACCCATTAGGGCCCACATAAATTTTGGTGTTTCATCTCCTAGGGTTAGGTTTTCATATGTCTAGGGTTTTGGCATTCATGAGTAATGTTAAAAAGGAATCTGGAGTCTCATTGTAATCACTCTTCTTAGACAGATGTGTGTAGCAACCACATCTGTTCTCAGAGATAACTCCCACCATTCGAGCAAGTTGTTTCTAGTTCTGTAGTTTTGTAGTTTCGGCCTATTTTATTTATTCAATAGAAGTTATTGTGTATTGGATATCTATTGTTGTTCTCTGTATCTCTGTGTTATTGTATCCAATCTTTTATTCATTTCGTTCCACTCATAAATCCAAATCAATGGTATTGGAGCAGTCTGCTCTTCATTTATTTTTCTTTGGGCATGTCCTTGACAAGATATGGGTACAAGAAGTTGGGACTCGAACAAGTCAAGCCTTTTCAAGATCGATCGTGCTAGCCCAAAAAAAACCCATGGGGGAATAAAATAAAGATGATGGAGTAGGAGATCCTTTTAAAATGTTGCTTGAGGAATCCCTTCTGCCACAAAGGAACGAAATGATGGACAAATTTGCACAGATTCTTCGGTGGCTGCCCACAGGAGACACATCTTCATCAAGCGGCCATGTAACCCCCTTCAAGGTATAGGTAAATTTTTATATTCCATTATTTGAAGGACTGATAGATGTACATGCTGTAGATAAATGGATGAATATTCTTGAAGGGTATTTTTCGGTCCACAATTTTTTCGATAGGAAAATATTACTTTTGCAGTCCTCAAGGTCATCCCCCTTGTTAAGGACTGGTGGGATACTTACTCTAAGAAAAGGACTATAGAGGAATCTGAAATATTTGTGGTCACCCCCACATGGGATTCCTTCAGGGATGCCATTAAAGAAAAATACTACCATGTTGGAAGCTACGAGGACTAGTACACAAGATGGACCACCCTACGTCAGGAAAGGGACCAGACATTACCAAATTTCACCAATATTTTCCATACCCTATGCACCAAATTGGGTATCAAATACTCTGAGAAAATTTCGGTGCTCAAGTATCACAATTGTCTACATAGATACATTCAAACGGAAATGGATTTTCTAGACATCACATCATTGGGTACGACTTATAGATATGCTATCAAGATTGAGTAGAAATTTAAGCAAAAGAGGTGAGAGTTTGGATCTACAAACTCCTCACAGACGAAGCAGGGAAAAGGTTTCCCTTGTAATTTTTAAACCTGTGAAGTAAAGCAATGCATATAGATTCTTAAGCAAAACATAATTTAATCAATGGCTCATACACAGAGAACAAAAAGATTTTATACCGGAAACCCTCAACCGAAAAAACCTTTCTTATATTCATTATATCGAATTTCACCATTCACCATACAATATATATACACAATTTTTTTAGGTATTCCGTAGATACCAAAACCCTAATCCCTTAATCCAGGATTAATTTACAAAACTGCTAAAAATAACAAAAACTGCCAAAAACAAATTTCAGGGCGCTGCCCCGGGCTACCGACCATTACCGAACGCTACGCGTAACCAGGGGGGGGCATACCTACCCCCCATGGGACCCCCCTAGAAAAGCGCCCGACGCACATGACACAAATAACACTACTAGAGGGATCGTCATACGTAGTTGTCATATCTGATGCGCCCACACACAACCATGTAAAGAATATAACACATACCCAACGTTCTCCCACTTGTTGTTTTCTTTGCATCCAGGGGTCCAGAGGGTTATATAGTCAACAATCCAGGGAAGAAATGCCCATTGTTACTCTACACTAGGAGAAATTTTCTGTTCTCATAGACTTTGTTAATGAATCTGCAACATTCTTCAAAGTGTCAACCTTTTCCAACAACACCTTCTTTTCCTCAACCATGTCTCTCACAAAGTGACACTGAACATCAATATGCTTTGTATTCGAATGATAAGCTGGGTTCTTTGCCAGGAATATTGCACTCTGACTGTCACAATCTAATCTCACTGCTTGTTGTACCAACCCAATACCTGAACACAATCTTTGTAACCATACTTCTTCCTTGCTTGCATGAGTGGTTGCCATGTATTCAACTTCTGTAGTTGAGAGTGCCACTACAGCCTGTCTTTTGCTCATCCAACTGATTGCTCCTCCAAATAGGTTAAACACATACCCACTTGTAGATCTTCTATGATCCAGATCTCCAACCCAGTCTGCATAAAAAAATCCATGTATGTCCAACACTCTGTCCAATATTGGTCTTCCTTGGTAGCACAATCCATAACTGGTAGTGCCACGAAGATACCTGAAGACCCTCTTTATTGTTGTCCAATGCTCCTTCCCTGGTTTTGACATATACTTGCTCAAAACTCCCACTGCATGTGCAATGTCCGGTCTAGTACAGACCATTGCATACATCAAACTGCCAACTGTACTGGCACACGAAACATGGGACATGTCCTCTTCTTCTTCCTATGTCTTAGGACACTGATTTGCAGATAACTTTACACCTATAGGAATAGGAACCTTGACCGGTTTACTTCCATGCATATTAAGCCTTTGCAATATCGTCTCAACATATTTTCTCTGATTCAACCAAAGTTTCCTGTTTGCATGATCTCTTTTAATCTCCATTCCCAGAATGAAGTTAGAAACACCGAGATCCTTCATGTCAAATTTGGAGGATAGCTGGGATTTCACCTCCTTGATAACATCCATGTTATTTCCTAACAACAACATGTCATCAACATACAACACTACATCAATGAAGTGATTACCAACCTGCTTGGAATATACACACTGATTATCCTTGCTTCTTACAAATCCCAATCCAAGGATGTATGTGTCAATTTTTTGGTACCACATCCTAGGTGATTGCTTCAGACCATATAGTGACTTCTTTAGCTTACAAACCAACTCTTTCTTTCCCTTCACTACAAATCCTTATGGCTTATTCATGTAGATTTATTCTTCCATATCCCCATGTAGGAATGATTTCTTCGCATCTATCAAAGTTAATTCCCTCTACCCGGGAATAACCTTTTGCTACTAACCGAGCTTTGTATTTCTCCACTTTACCTTCTGCATTAAACTTCTTCTTAAACAACCATTTTCTACCAACATATTTTCTTCCAGATGGAAACTCAACTATATCCCATGCCTCATTCTTATCCATGGCATCCATTTCTTCAACCATGGACTTCTTCTAGAGTTTAATATCCTCTGAATTCACTGCTTCCCTAAAAGTTCTGGGATCATCATCAGTAATAGATAAAGAAAAATTCTTCTTCTTCTTCTTCTTCTTCTTCAGATGATTCAGATTTTGCATCATCCAACCCAAATTCTATTTTCTCAGGTTCGTCTTGCATTGGTAGGAATTCCTGTTTGAACACATCTTTTACCTCTTTGAACACAACATCTCGACTGTAAACAATCTTCTTAGTTTCTGGGTTCCAAAGTTTATAACCTTTCACACCATCTTTATAACCAATAAATATATACTTTTCAACCTTTTTTATCTAGCTTACTCCTATTTTCCTTTGGAACATGTACATAAGCATCACAACCAAACACTCTAAGATGTTGAAGAGAGGGTTTCTTTCCAGACCATACCTCGTGTGGAGTTTTATCATCCCACCCTAATGAAGGCGATCGATTGACCAGGTAACATGTTGTACCCACTGCCTCTGCCCATAATTCTTGTCCTAACCTGACATCGCTGAGCATGCTCCTTGATTTTTCCATCAGTGTCCTATTCATCCTTTCTGCAACTCCATTCTACTGAGGAGTGTATGGAGTAGTCTTCTGCCTTGCTATACCACACTTCTTACAGAATTCTTCGAATTCATTTCCACAGAATTCTCCACCATTATTTGTTCTCAATATCTTTATTTTCTTCTCTATCTAATTTTCTACCAGAGCCTTAAACTCTTTAAATTTATCAAATACCTTAGATTTCTTTCTAAGAAAATAAATACATGTGTTCCTTGAAAAATCGTCTATGAATGAAACATAATACACAGATTTACCTAGGGATGGAATAGGAACAGGTCCAAACACATCACTATGTATCAACTCTAAGATCCCCTTTGCTCTTGTAACAACAGATGAGAATCTTACTCGATTCTATTTACCATATATGCAATGTTCAAAGAAATCAAATCCAGAGTGAAATTAGACATACCTTCAACCATACCTTTACCGTGTAGTGTTCGTAGGCCCTTTTCTCCAATATGTCCCAGTCTTTGATGCCACAACATGGTCTTCTTTCCAGGGACAATATTGGTCTTGTCTTCTTTATTTATTTGTTTAGTGACAATAGAACTGTTACACCCATTAGTATAAGTGCTTCCCAACAACTTGTATAGAATTCCACACCGAACTCCCCTCATTAACACCATTGCTCCTCGTACCATCTTGCAAGTGTTCTTTCCAAATACAGTATCCACTCCTACATCATCCATCTTGCTTACAAATATTAGGCTCCTGTCTAGTTTTGGAATGTGCAGAACCCCAGGGAGAGTTCTAATCCTTCCATCTTTTAGCAACAACTTAACCCTTCCATGTCCCAAGATTTTTGTTGTCGAGTCATCTCCTAGGAATACATCACCACCATCGTATTTTTCATATTCATAGAACCACTCCCTGTGAGAAGTCATATGGTATGTCGCACCTAAGTCGATCAACCATACATCACAGTCTGCATGTGTACTTGTAGATGCTAGGTAAACATCACCTCCTTCTT
The DNA here is from genome assembly GCA_009831015.1 of Picea engelmannii. Lineage (NCBI taxonomy): Eukaryota > Viridiplantae > Streptophyta > Pinopsida > Pinales > Pinaceae > Picea > Picea engelmannii. The sequence goes on along the minus strand of ML776905.1, from coordinate 3,178,350 downwards.
TAGTGGAGATTTTCGTCTCTGTGGAAGAGGTACTATCAGATCCCTTTGGTTTGTCAACCTTCTTAGACTTGCAATCTTTCTTATAATGCCCTATCTTACCACACTTCCATCATTTCCTCAAATATTTTCCTGGAGACTTAGATCTACCTATAGATTTAGATCTCCCCCCGAAGGTTTACCAGGATTCCTGTCTTGGGTACAACCTCTTACAAACAAAGCATCTGTGCTATGACTATCCATGATTTTCCACCTCATCTCTTCAGATAACAAGGATGGAACTACATCCTCATACTTTAATGTAGATTGAGTGGTACTACCAATTGATACAACCAGATTATCCCAAGAATCTGGAAAAGAACATAACAAAGTAATACACTTATCTTCTTCTGCAATCGGAATATTAACATAGACAAGTTGACTTACTAGAGTATTAAAGGCATTTAGATGTTCCGTCACAGAATCCCCTTCTTCCATCCTAAGATGATACAACTTCTTTCGAAGAAACAACTTGTTTACCAGGGACTTTGATTGATACAAATTCCCCAACTTATCCCATAGTTCCTTGGTTGTATATTCTCTCGAGAAATTCAACAAAATATAATCTGCGAGGCAGAGTCTAATAGTACTCCTTGCTCTTCTGTCCAACTTCTCCCAATCTTCCTTTGACATACCAGTAGCTGGTGTACTAGTAGTTTGTGTACTAGTAGGTTTTGTACCAGTAGCCTCTGTGCTAGTAGACGGTGTACCAGGATCCACAACAATCCATTGTTCTTTGTCTACAAGAAGGTCCTCCATCTTGAGCTTCCAGAGCTCAAAGTTTTTATCGTTGAAATTCTCTATCTCGATTCTAGATGAGCTCGCCATTCCTCTTTCTATACTCGAATCTCCACTGTAAAATCTCCCACTAAACCCAGGTTTATCACAGACCCAAGATAAACTTGATCTATCAAGACCGAGCCAAACCCTCAACAACAAAGGCGTCCCTCTGAATCCAAAAATGAGCTCTGATACCACATGTAAGTTTTAAACTTGTGAAGTAAAGAAATGCATATAGATTCTTAAGAAAAACAAAATTTAATCAATGGCTCATACACAGAGTACACAGAGATTTTATACTGGAAACTCTCAACCAAGAAAACCTTTCTTATATTCATTATATTGAATTTCACCATTCACCATACAATATATATACAATGTTTTTATGTATTCCGTAGATACCAAAACCCTAATCCATTAATCCGAGATTAACTTACAAAACCACTAAAAATAGCAAAATCCTCTAAAAATAGCAAAAACCGCCAAAAACAAATTTCGGGGCGCTGCCCCGAACCCTGTCGACCCTGGGCTACCACCCATTGTTGAACGCTGAGCGTAACCAAGGGGGGGGGGGCATACTTTCCCTCCCCCCTAAGAAAGCACTTGATGCACACAACACAAATAACACTACTAGAGGGATCGTCAGACGCAGTTGTCATATCTAACACACCCACACACACACACATGCAAAGAATATAACACATACCCAACAACCCCAACCCACAAAACAAGGGACAAAGAAAATATGGCCACTCTCAGGACAATCAGTCTAAGCCGCAACATAAGAATGTTAATGAGAAGTCAAAGAAGGACATAGGAAAATGGTGTGAATACCATAAAATCCCTTAGCACAACACTGAAGAATTACACTCCAAGCAGTCACTAGTGGACGAACTGAAAGCTTCCGAGTCAGAGGAAGATTCTGACTCTGAATCGAATCCAGAAGGAGGGAAGTGGATTATCGATGCTAATCCTAGTGCCCCGGTCGCTACCACCAAAGTCCAGCCAAGCAAACCAGAAGAACCAGAGGAATGTGAATGCCTCTTTCTCTCATAGATGGGGGTAAAGGGGGATCTACTTCATTTCATTGTCGATAGTGGAAGTCATAAGAAACTGATCTCAACAGAAATTGTCAAGCGGCTGGAACTACCGATGACACCACACGCACAACCCTACACCATCAGCTGGCTTCGCCAAGGAATAGATCTCCACGTGAGCCAACAATGTTGTCTACCCTACGACATCAAGCCTTTCAAAGACAAGGTATTGTGTGATATTGATCACCTTGAAGTTTGTGATGTTATTTTAGGACAACCATATTTTTGGAAGTTACATGTTGGGTATGAGTCTAGACCCCGCAGTGCTATTATTACTTTGGGTAGACAATTGTACAAGATACCAGAGGTAGCGTCTCCTACCACTATTTATTTAATCTCTGTTAAGCAATGTAGTAAGGTCATTTCACAGACCGAGATGTTCGTCTTCTTTGTGATCCATGCTCATAGTAAGCATAAGGTCACCGCCACATCCGTGGCCTCTATACAGAGCCTCTCTTTGCAACTGAAGCAAGTGTATGGGATCGTGGAAGAGTACAAAAACATCTTCTCCTCACCCACCGGGGTACCGACGCACTGTCAAGTCAATAATTTAATTGATCTAACCCTCAATGCACCTCTGCCTAATGGACCAGTCTATTGTCACTCTTTGATGGAAAATGATGAAATCAAGCGTTAGATCCAAGATCTGCTTCAAAAGGGGCACATCATACCTAGATCCTCCCCTTGCAGAAGCTCAATTGTATTGGTGAATATGGGACGTGGTGGCTCTGCATTGATTACAAAGAATTAAACAAAATCACAGCCAGGAATCGGTACCCAATTCCCATAATTGATGAACTTCTTGACCAACTCAAGGGGGGAAATTTCTTCAGCAAGATTAACCTAAAGTTTGGTTACCACCAGGTTCTCATCGAACCAAATGGTGTATGGAAGACAACTTTCAAATCTAAATAAGGTCTCTTTGAATGGTTGGTCATGCCCTTTGGCTTAACAAATGCACTAGCCACTTTCATGAGGTTGATGGATGATGTATTGAGACCCTTCACCAACTCTTTTGTGGTGGTATATTTGGATGACATCCTCATATTCAAAAAAACTTGGGAGGAGCACATGCAACATATTCAATAGGCTTTGAGTACTCTGCGACAACACAAGCTATATTTAAACTTGGAAAAATGATCCTTTGGCATGAATAGGGTCTAATAGTTGGGATACATTATTGATGAGCATGGGGTACATGTTGATCTAGCTAATATCCAAGTCATTCATGACAGGCCAACCCCAAACACACTCACTGAGATTCTGAGCTTCTTGGGACTTGCCAACTTCTACCGACGGTTTGTGTTGGGATTCTCCCATATTGCATGGGCCCTCAACCAAGTGAAAAAGGGCAGTGGTAGGGAAAAGTTTGCATGGGGGAAGGAACATCAACGGGCATTTGATGATATGAAGCATCTCTTGTGCTCAACTTTAGTACTATCCTTACCCAATATGAAACAATCATTCAAGATTGATACTGATGCATTCGACTAAGTTGTAGGTGTAGTTCTCACTCAAAACGATCATCCTGTAGCATACCACAGTGAGACACTCTCAGCGACTGTTCGGAAAAACCCCACCTATGACAAGGAAATGTATTCCATTGTACAAGCATGTCAAAAATATAATCATTACATTTTGGGAAAGGAGACAATTATCCACATTGATCACAAGCCTTTGGAGTTCATACAGACACATGGGAAGTTGTGGAACGAACGCCATCAGAAGTGGTCCACCTACCTGCAACAGTTCCTTTTCAACATCAAGTATAGGATAGGGAGCATAAATCGTGTCGTTGAATGCCTTAGTTGACCTCCCATGGATGCACTCACCACCATGCTCCATTCATGTGGGCATGAGGCATCTGAGTGGCCCCAATTTTATTAGCAAGATCCAGACTTTGCCACCACCTATCAGATCTTAGGTACAGATGTGAATGTCACCAATTTTCACATTCAGGACAGATTATTATGCCACCTGGGCCATCTTTTTGTTGCTACAAGCGAGCATGCAAATATGATTTTGGAGGCTCACTATAGTTGGATGGAATGACATTTTGGCATGGAGAAAACTATGGTCATTCTACAGAAACATTTTTATTGGCCAAAACTTCAACATGATGTCAACAAGTATATCAGATCTTGCACTGCCTGTGCCATTTCCAAGCCAACCATCAATAAGAAAGGCTTATATACCCCTCTTTCTACTCCCGAGAGGCCTTGGGAATCCATCTTGATGGATTACATGTATAGACTTCCTTCCACCAATCAAGGCAATGATTGTGTATTTGTGGTGGTTGATCAGTTTTCGAAGATGGCAATTCTGACAACCTGTAAGAAGAGCATCACTTGGGAAGATACTGTCAAGGTCTTCTTCGAATGAGTGTGGGTCCATTTTGGGATACCACAAACCATAATCTCCAATCAGGAAAACAGTTTCCTCAACACATTTTGGTCGATTCTGTGGTCACTATTGGACACCGAGCTCAATAAATCCATTACCTTCCACCCTCATACCGATGGCCAAACAAATGTCGTCAATTGGATGATTGTGCACATCCTGCACATGTATAACTCTAAGCATCCACATACATGGGATGAGAGTCTTCCCTATGTTCAACACAACTACAACAGGGCTCTCCATAGCTCCACTGACCATATCCCCTTTCAGGTGGGGTTGGGATCCCAACCCTTGGGTCCCATTGATGTTGCACTACCTCTTGCAACAACACACACATATTCTTCCCATGTTCATTCTGAGGTCGAAAAATCCACCAAATTTATTGAGTGGATTCAACACATCTGCCAATAGGTCCATGAGATTTTTTAGAAAGACAATGGTAAGTACAAGACATTCCATGATCAACACTGGGTACTGCACAAATTTTAGGTGGGAGAAGAGGCCTGGTTACATTTGCAGAAAGAACACCTTACATGGCCCCATCAGAAGCTCCGTCCACTTCACTATGGGCCTTACACTATCACCAAGGCTATGGATGACAATGATTTTGAGCTCAACACTCCCCCCTTCCTTGGCTTGCATCTAATTTCTAATGTGGACCTCCTCTGGCCATATTTTCCACCCTTATTGGACACCTCATAGATCACAGAATAGTTGAAACCAACAGAGCTCAACCCTGACTGCATGGAACATGCTTCCAATGATCAGATAGTGGACACACAGGTCAAGGGAATTCGATAGCAGAGGATCCAACTTTATAGGGTTGTCAAGACAGGGAAAATCCTACACCAAGGCAAGTGGCTCACCCGGGGCCAAATTCAAAAGAATTTTCCTCATCTGATGGGGGAATTCAATGCAATGGAGAACATTTCTTCTTAAGGGGGGAGGATTGATCCAGGTGGATATTGGTGGCCACCCACCTATTCCAACTGGCTCATCTTGACATTTTTTTGGTTCAACACGTTCTTCTGTACTTCTTTGTAATTGTGGGTTCTACACTTCTAGGGATTTTTGAAGCCCTACACATCTTCCAGGTGGAGATTGGTGGAAACCTAGCTAATCCAACTGGCTTATTTTTGAAGTTTTCATGTCAGCACATCTTTCTATACTTCCAAGGCCATTTTGGGGCCCTAAACAATGTTTTTTTGTCTTGCCATAGTCAAACTATAGATGAAGTCACAATTTGACGACATAATGTGCATTTATCGAAAATACCTTTCCAACAGGCTATCACATGCCTAAAACAGAGGTCGTATGCAAAATTTATGACCCTGGGAAGTTGAGGTACCAACTTACCCATGGGGGCCCATCTATATTTTGGCGTTTCATCTCCTAGGGTTAGTTTTTTGGATCTCTAGGGTTTTGGCATTCATGAGTAATGTTAAAAATGCCTCTGGAGACTCATTTTAATAATTTTTCTTAGACAAATACATGTAACAACCACATCTCTTCTCAGAGATAGCTACCACCATTCAAGCAAGTTGTTTCCAGTTCTACAGTTTTACAATTTCAACCTATTTTATTTATTTAATAGAATTTATTGTTCACTGTATATTTTTTGTTGTTCTCCATATCTCTGTGCTATTGTATTCAGTCTGTTATTCATTTTGTTCCGCTCATAAATCTATATCATCTCTATTTGTCTCTCTCCCCCTCCCCATTCCCCTTTGTCCCTCCCTCCCACTATCTCTCCTCTCTTTCTCTACTACACCTACCACCTCTTTCTTTTTCTCCTTGTTGTTA
>ML776905.1:3150746-3171926 GCA_009831015.1 Picea engelmannii | reverse complement strand
CACCCCCCCTCCCTACATCGCAAGGAAATAAATTGTATTGACCTAGACATGTCAAGACCTCGACCTAGACATGTCAAGACCTCAACTTAGACCTAGACATAGCAAGACCTAGAAACGAAAAGACCTAGAACATGACCTAGACCTATACGATGACCATGACATATACCTAGACCATGAACTAGAGAATGAAATAGAGTTAGAGCTATATGTATACCATGACCTAGATCTTGACATAAACCATGAACTAGACCCACCTAGCTCCATATAATCCTAAGCATAACCTATACTCAACCCTTAACCCCCTCCACAATTGAGCCCTATGTGCACTATGCATATACCTCTTGTTAAAATCCACACAACCCTTCCACCCACATCACCCACATCTTGGTGCTCTAACCATTTCTATATTCTTGAAAACACTTTCAATCCTAACCCCTTAGGTCCTAGTTGTCCCCATACCCCTATACATATTTATTCATAAAAATGTTTGGTCTATAATAAATTCTATATCTGTTTCATTAAGATTGCACACATTCTCTTGTGACTTGAATGCCTTGTAGTTGTTGCTCGTGTATTCCCAACAGGAACACGTGCATGTTCCTAGAACGCGCACACGTTCTAGGAACACACCTGCATTCCTGCTAGGAATTTTTTGGTGCCAAGCACACTCCACTAACACATCTATCTCAAGTCCGACAAAGAACTCCTGACATCTACACACAAAAATAGTGTGCACAAACAAGTTTTTCTTATTTTAGTCTTATTGTTTAATTCATAGAGAATTTTGTGCTATTGCAAGACTATTGTGGGAAGAATTGGAAGACAAATTTGTCCAAGTGGAATTGGAATTGTTGTTTGTGTGTTGTTGGAATTGTAAGAAAAAATTGTCCAATTGGAATTGTTAGTTGTGTAATACCAAGACAAATTTATCCAATTGGAATTGGAATTTTTAGTTGTCTTCTTGTGTAATACCAAGACAAATTTGTCCAATAATCCAATTGGAATTGAAATTATTAGTTGTGGGGTGTTTGGAAGCCAATTTTGTTGGCATGTTTACAAGAAGAGCATGCTTGTCATTGATGGCAAGAACAACAACAATGATGGCATGTATACAAGCAAGAACAACAACAATGATAGCATGCTTACAAGTATTGATGGAAAGAACAACAACGATGAAGGTATGGTTACATGAAAGAATAATAACAACGTTGGCAGGTTTACAGTTGGGAGACAACAATGGAAAACAGGCAAACAAAAGACAGAGTAATTGTTTTTCATTGATGGAAAGCTCAGCCCGACGATGACGAACAAGAGAAAGTGGCAAGAACAACAGCGCAACGATGATTGCATGGCAAGATCAGAAGCGTAAACTCCATTTCGAAGTTTCAGATATCGGGAGCTGGAGGAGTCAAGGAAGAAACTCACGGCAGGAACTCATGATATGTGAAATCACGAAAACATATGGACTGTCGAATCATCAAGATTGTGGAACGTTGATCTAACTCCATTTCGGAGTTTCGGATACCAGGAGTTGGATTAGTCAAGAGTTGAGACTCTTCATCACAGGAGTCCTGAAGTTGTGAAATGTGAAACCCCAAAATCCCGAAACAGGAACATCAACAAAGACTCCATTTCGAAGTTTCAGATACAGGGAGTTGGACGAGTCAAGACTTGAGACTCTTCATCAGAGGAGTCCTGAAGTTGTGAAATGTGAAACGCTGAAATCCCGAAACAGACACGACGAAGGCATGTGAAGTTTCAAAATCATGATAAGATCTGGACCGTTGGGTCCATAGGACACATGGCGAAAGATCTTCATTTTTATGACTGGAAAGTAAAAGGAACGGGGTTTCCTAACCTCTCAAACTCATGATATGCAAAATCATGAAATGCTGAAATGCGAAATTGCGACATGGAGTTTTGGCGATCGTGACATGGAGTTTCAGAGTTTCGGGGATCGCGACATGGAGTGTCAAGATATCTCATCACAAGAATTGCCGAAATCGCGAAATACCGAAATGTGAAATTGTGACATGGAGTTTCAGAGATCGCGACTTGGAGAGTCGAGATGCCTCGCAACAGGAATTCGTGACATGCAAATTTTTGAAATGTCGAAATGCAAAAAACACCTTTGGTGTAGGTTTCGGATACCAGGAGTTGGAGTGTCGAAACACTTCACCACAGGAATGGCGAAATGCTGAAACACCGAAATGCATTTTTGAATAAGGCTGTGGTCATAGCCAGTGGTCACATCTGTGGAAGATGGAGGAAGGAGCTAGTGCAACCAAACTCCATTTCGGTGATCGCAACTTGGAGTGTCGAGACCCTTCATTATAGGAATGCCGAAATGAAAAATTGCAAGCGCTTTATGGATAAGCGCTTGGTCACCATCGGTGGTCACATTATCGAAGAGCTATAGAGAAGAGCTCGAAGAGACAAGCTTCATTTGGAGTTTGGGACATGGAGAGTCGAGACGACTCTTCACAGAATCCCCGAAACGTGAAATGTGAAATGCGTGTTCAGAATTGGCCCCTGGTCATAACCTATGGTCACATCGACGAAGGCTCAAGGGAGGAGCTAGCATGAAGCTAATATCCATTTCAGAGATAGCGACTTGAAGATTCGAGACTCTTCACCATAGAAATGCCGAAATGCCAAAATGCCGAAATGCGAAATGGCGAAATCAACACGAGACCCTGTGCTTGTAATCCAACGGTGTTGGATACTTAGAATTCTGATCAAAGGGCTACTGTTTCTCTTCACAGTTAATCGATCAGTTACGATTCAATTGCTGATGCATTTTCTTGGAGGTTCACGGTGTAACTGCTTGAAAGTACTGATGGTTTCTGCGAGAGGACTCGAAGAGACTTTAGGGTGATCGCCAGAGAAGATGAAGAGTCTCGAGGCATCTTCCAGTGCATGAAGACTGTTCATAGAGGCTATTGACAGGTGTAAGACCGTTGGAGCCTATAATTGCAAGAGAGGGAATGAGCTCGACTGTGACAGAGAAGACAAAGAGTCTCGACTGCTGGAGAGGCTAAGGAATCTCGGCATAACATCCAGTGATGATGGACACATGGGCATAACCGCTAGAGAAGCTGAAGAGTTGCAATGATGATCAGGCAGAGCACTCGATATGGGGAAAGCATGCAGAACATTGTGAATAGAGGATGTAGAAGATGCATAGAGAGTATAAAAATGCAAAACAGAGAAGAGATGGGTTATTGTTGAGAGTGATTCAGGTGTGTAGAAAGAGGCAGAGTGCAATAGCTGAGATGCACATAAGAGGAATGGTGCATAGAAGGGACATGGCACATAGAGAATAAAAGGAGAAAGAATAGAAAGCGCAAGGAAGGTGTGTAGGAAGACAGTGAGGCAGACATAGCAGGGCAGTGTAGCAGAACAACGATGAGACTAGTAAGCCATTGATGAACATTATATCACTGTAATAAGTTTCAGTAGAAAAAAATCATATTTTAGGGTGGTAGGGAGGTGCTAGGGAGGACTGTTGTCCTAAGAGGTTCAAGTGGGTGCTTGAACACAAGGAGTTGTAGCTTCCATTTGGTTGCATCCAAAGAAACCAGGGTGGAAGGGTGGTGCAAGTGAGATTTGTTGTTCTCTGTTTTACAGGTTGGTGCCTATGTGATTGGAAGTTGGTGCTTCCATCCAGTTGGTGCTGGAACACTTAGGGAGTTGTTGCTTCCTTCTAGTAGGTTATAGAGAAACCAGGGAGTTGGTGCTTCCTTCTAGTGGGTGATAGAGAAACCAGGGAGTTGGTGCTTCCTTCTAGTGGGTGCTAGAGAAACCAAGGAGTTGGTGCTTCCTTCTAGTAGGTGCTAGAGAAAACAGAGAGTTGGTGCTCTCAACAAGTTGTAGCTTGCAAAAAAAAGGTTGTATCATCACAATGAGTTGGAGCTCATATGTATGATAATGTACAGAATGTAAATATTACTTACCATACCAAGAAGAAGAGGTTTTTACCCTTTATGGGTTTCCTCAGGAAATATCTGTCTCTGTATATTTCATATATGTGAATGGTGCTGAATGTTCTATTTCTTACTTCCCTGCATTTATTGTGATTGTCATTGAGTGCTCTGTAAATATTTTAAAATAAGCATAACTGTTTAAGCACGGTAACAACTAATTCACCCCCCCAGCCCCCCCCTCTCAGTTGTCCAACAATTGGTATCAAATTAGGTTCCTTTTATCTAAAGGTAGATTTGTAAGCTTAAACATGACAAGTCATGAAGGGACTTCAACCACTAAGCCTCCTCTATTTGATGGAACAAACTTTGCCTTCTGGAAGGTTAGAATGAGAACATACCTAATGGCCTTAGGTGCTGATGTTTGGGATGTAGTAGAGACTAGATACATAAATCCTGTTGTGCTAGCTTCCAAGGATGATAAGTTAGAATTTAGATTTAATGATAAGGGAATGAATGCTATCTTGAATGGACTTGCAGAAGCCGAGTTTGTAAAGGTGATGCATCTTCAAACTGCCAAAGAAATGTGGGATAAACTTATTAGCAACTATGAAGGAAATGAGAAAGTAAAAGATGCCAAACTTCAAACATTTAGGTTGAAGTTTGAACAACTAAAGATGAATGAAGATGAAACAGTTAGCAAGTATTTTTTAAGAGTTGAAGAACTTGTGAATGCCATGAAGGGTCTTGGTGAGAAGATTGAAGAATCAACTTTAGTTCAGAAGATTTTAAGATCTTTGCTAGATAAATTTAATCCAAAAGTATCTACAATAGAAGAACTAAATGATCTTTAAACTTTGTCCATTGATCAACTTCTAGGAACTTTAACTGCATATGAAATGAGAATCAACAAAGATAAATCCATTACTAGAGAAGCATCTTTTAAAGAAGACAAGGATACTATTTCAGATTTAGATGATATTGAGGCAAAATTTGTGAGAAGGTTAAAGAAAGGATCAAGAAAATATCAAGGCAAGCTTCCCCTCAAATGTTTTAATTGTGGTAATATAGGTCACTTTGCAAATAAGTGTCCACACAAGAAGAAGGACCAGAACTCTGAAGGTGAAGAGAAGTACAAATCCAAAATATTTGATAGAAAGAAAAGTTTATGTGTAAACAATGATGACTCCTCAGAAGACACTGATAATGACTCTTCCTGTGAAGATAAGGTAAATGAATTCATGCTTATGGACAAAGAGGATTATGATAATAAAATCATAGGAAGTGATGCTAATGAAGAAGAAGTTGTGGTTGATATGGAAGGAGAACTGATCAGTGCACTGGAAGAGATTGGCAGACTCAGAATTAAGAACAGAAAGCAAAAACAATTGCTGATACAGTTCAAGAAAGACAGTAAATAACCTGATGAATACTTTGCCCTGCTTAAAGTGGAATTAGAAGAGGCAAAGAAAATCAAGGACATTTTGAAACAACAGTTATCAGAAAATAAGGCAAGCTGTAAAACTCTGGAAGAAGAAGTAGTGAAAACTAGGAAAGAGTTGGAGAAGTTTCAAGCCTTGTATCATCATAATCTGTCAAGTATCAAAGCCTCATAAGGATTAGCAACCATTCTGAATCAGAAAGGGAATCCAAAGTTGAAAACATGTTTGGGTTATGAAGAGGGATCAAGTAGTGTTCATCCAAGAAACAAAGACTTCATCAAGTTTGTCAATTCTACAACCAATGACGACAACAAACCTATAAAAACAAATGAAGATAATCAACTGCCTAGGAGGAGTAAAGAAAAAGGTGCCAGAACTAAATCTATAGAAAAAGGAAAGAATACACTCCCTGCTCAAGGAAATCATCAACATGGAAGAAATTGATTTGCTCAAAGAAGACAACCATTTTCTAGGTACAAAGAATTTTTCTATGGATATTGTTTCTACTGTTCTAACTTTGGTCACAAAGTTGTAAATTTTTCCTTAAGACTTAGACATGAGCAATTAAGATTTCCAAGGAATAAATATCTTCCACAACAAAGACTGATACAACCAAATAACATACCATCACAGATTGCAAATTGCCAAATTAAGTCTAGAGACATGCAACTGAGGAGGTCAAGAAATAATAAACAGTCAATGAGTAGACAATGCCGCAACAATAACTTTGACCTATTGAACAATGATATTGAATGCTATAACTATCACAACTTTGGCCACAAAGCTGCAAATTTCCATCTAAAGAATTACAAAGCAGATCCAAGGATAAATTTCTTAGATAGAAAGGCCAACACATGGAAAAGGAAAGATAGTGAAAAATGTGGTCTAACACTTTCAACTCAAAAACAAAAGGCCTCCAGGAATATAGACAATGAATGTTCCAAACACATGACTGGAGACAAGGATAAGCTTCTGTCCATAAGTAAAAGAAAAACAGGAAATGTGATCCTTGAAAATGATGAACCAGGTAAAATCAAGGATAGAGGGATGGTGAGTTTGAGTAATGACAAAGGAGATGCCCAGTATATTCTGCTTGTGGATGGTCTGAAACATAATTTGCTCAGTACAAGTCAAAAGTGTGACAGAGGCAGTGACGAGGTGTTCATGTCCAAATATTGTAAGGTAAATGTAAACTCATGACAAGTGGTGAATAAAGGCATAAGGATATTTAATGATGTTGATATTGAATCCTCCCCTGCAAGTAAAGAAGAAGATTTAGATACAATAAAAGAATGTTTAGTTAGCATTTATCCCATGGAAGAAGTAGGAGAAGAATCATGTCATAAGCTGGAAGAAGAAGTTTTGAAGGTTGAGAAGTCAAACACCCAAATCAAGTTCTTGAACACTTCCACGACCCTGGATAAAATCTTGGATAGTCAGAGATCACCAAATGACAAATCCGGTATTGGACTCAACAAGATAGAAATCAGTGCTCCTAAGAAACTTGATACAGGTCCTCCATTTGTAAAAAGGAAAAGAAGATGTGAGAATGTTTGTAGTGTTTTTATCTTGTGATGTATATGGTCATAGAAGCCTTGGGTTGTAAGAATCATGGAAGAAAAATGAATTTGCAGTAATAGAAATTGATGAGAATCAATGGGCAGATCCCAGGGTTGTTTGAAAAGTATGAGCTACAATTACATAGTGTTTCAGTAGGACAACAACATCCTCAAAAACAACATTTTGTTTTACAAAATGATATACATGACATCCTGTAGAGATAACAAGAGGAAATACCTTATCAGGGAAAGCTAACCTTTTTAGGAACAAAGGGGGAAAGCAATCAGAAGCAGAGAGAGAACAGTGACAGGGGGAGTCATCCAGTTATGACAAGAAAAGGTTGATGAAGGAGTCCCAGTAAGAGAAGTGATCAATATTGAGTATTATACAGAGGATACAGTGGAATATGAAGATGAACAGATCCAAGAATCAGAAGGAGAAGACTCTGGTTTAGATACAAATATTCTGCAGGACTCAAATAAGAAAATCCATCATGTCAGGGGGAGTTTGTGTTGGTTGAATATCTGATACCTCTTAAACATACTACAACAGCTCGAGGGGAGCATGTTTTCTTTGACATTGATGTCAAAGGGGGAGAAAAGGAGTGGTCCGGACCAGATGCTACAGTTGGAGGTTCAAACAGATTAGCACAACCGTTTAGGGTTTCCATCAATGCCAAAGGGGGAGATTGTTGGCATGTTTACAAGAAGAGCATGCTTGTCATTGATGGAAAGAACAACAGGAACAATGGAATGTCTATAGGAAAGAACAACAAAAATGATAGCATGCTTACAATTATTGATGGCAAGAACAACAATGACGAAGGTATGGTTACAAGAAAGAATAGTGGCGACGTTGGCAGGTTTACAGTTGGGAGACAACAATGGAAAACATGCAGACAAAAGGAAGAGTATTTGTTTGTCATTGATGGCAAGCTCAGCCTGATGATGATGAACAAGAGAAAGTGGCAAGACCAACAGTGCAATTATGATCGCATGGCAAGATCATAAGCGTAAACTCCATTTCAGAGTTTCATATACCGGGAGCTGGAGGAGTCAAGGAAGCAACTCAGGGCAGGAACTCGCGATATGCCAAATCACAAAAAGATCTGGACTGTCGAATCATCAAGATTGTCAATGTTGATCTGACTCCATTTTAGAGTTTTGGATACCAGGAGTTGGAGGAGTCAAGAGTCGAGACTCTTCATCACAGGAGTCCCGAAGTTGCGAAATGAGAAACCCCAAAATCCTGAAATAGGCACATCAACAAAGACTCCATTTCGGAGTTTTGGATACCGAGAGTTGGAGGAGTCAAGAGTCAAGACTCTTCATCATAGGAGTCTTGAAGTTGCGAAATACGAAACGCCAAAATATCGAAACAGACATGATGAAGGCCCATGAAGTTTTGAAATCACGATAAGATCTGGACCATTGGGTCCATAGGACACGTGGTGAAAGATCGTCATTTAACTGATTGGAGAGTCAAAGGAATGGGGTTTCCTAACCTCTTGAATTCGTGATATGAAAAATCGTGAAATGCAAAATTGTGACATGGAGTTTTGGGGATCGCGACATGGAGCGTCAAGATATCTCATCACAAGAATTGCCGAAATCGTGAAATGCCGAAATGTGAAATTGCGACATGGAGTTTCGGAGTTTCGGGGATCGCGACATGGAGCGTCAAGATATCTCATCACAAGAATTGCCGAAATCATGAAATGAAAAATTGTGACATGGAGTTTCAGAGATCGTGACTTGGAGAGTCGAGATGCCTCGCAACAGGAATTCGTGACATGTGAAATTTTGAAATGCTGAAATGCGAAAAACACCTTTTGGTGTAGGTTTCGGATACTGGGAGTTGGAGTGTCGAAACACTTCACCACAGGAATGCCGAAATGATGAAATGAATTTTCGAATAAGGCTGTGGTCATAGCCAGTGGTCACATCTACGGAAGATGGAGGAAGGATCTAGTGCAACCAAACTCCATTTCAGTGATCGCGACTTGGAGTGTCAAGACCCTTCATCATAGGAATGCCGAAATGTGAAATTGTGAAAGCGCTTTATGGATAAGCGCTTGGTCACTGCCATTGGTCACATCGTTAAAGAGATGTAGATAAGATCTTCAAGAGACAAGCTCCATTTTAGAGTTTGGGACATGGAGAGTCGAGACGACTCTTCATAGAATCCCCGAAATGAGAAATGTGAAATGCGTGTTCAGAATTGGCCCCTGGTCATAACCTATGGCCACATCGACGAAGGCTCAAGGGAGGAGCTAGCACAAAGCTAATCTCCATTTTGGATATCGTGACTTGAAGAGTTGAGACTCTTCACCACAAAAATGCCAAAATGCCGAAATGTCGAAATACGAAATGGAGAAATCAACGCGAGACCCTGTGCTTGTAATCCAATGGTGTTGGATACTTGGAAATCTGATTGAAGGGCTACTGTTGCTCTTCATAGTTAATCGATCAGTTATGATTCAATTGCTGATGCGTTTTCTTGGAGGTTCACGGTGTAACTGCTTGAAAGTACTAATGGTTTCTGCGAAGGACTCGAAGAGACTTCAGGGTGATCACTAGAGAAGACGAAGAGTCTCGAGGAATCTTCTAGTGGCATGAAGACTGTTCATAGAGGATATTGACAGATGTAAGACTGTTGGAGCTTGGAACTGCAACAAAGGGAATGAGCTCGACTGTGACAGAGAAGACAAAGAGTCTCGACTGCTGGAGAGGCTAAGGAATCTCAGCATAACACCCAATGATGATGGATTCATGGGCATAATCACCAGAGAAGCGGAAGAGTTGCAATGATGATCAGGCATAACACTCGACATGGGGAAAGCATGTAGAAGCATTGTGAATAGAGGATGCAGAATATGCACAGAGAGTATAAAAACATAGAATAGAGAAGAGATGGGTTGTTGTTAAGAGTGATTCAGGTGTGTAGAAGGAGGCAAAGTGCAACAACTGAGATGCACAGAAGAGGAATGGTGCATAGAAGGGACATGGCGCACAGAGAATAAAAGGAAGAAGAACAAAAAGTGAAAGGAAGGTGTGTAGGAAGACAGTGAGGCAGACAGAGCAGGGCAGTGTAGCAGAACAGTGATGAGACTGGTAAGCCATTGATGAACATTATATCACTATAATAAGTTTCAGTAGAAAAAGTTCATATTTCAGGGTGGTAGGGAGGTGCTAGGGAGAACTGTTGTCCGCAGAGGTTCAAGTGGGTGCTTAAACACATGGAGTTGTAGCTTCCATCTGGTTGCATCCAGAGAAACCAGGGTGGCAGGGTGGTGCAAGGGAGAACTGTTGTTCTCTGTTTTACAGGTTGGTCCCTGTGTGACTGGAAGTTGGTGCTTCCATCCAGTTGGTGCTGGAACACTTAGGGAGTTGTTGCTTCCTTCTAGTGGGTGCTAGAGAAACCAGGGAGTTGTTGCTTCCTTCTAGTGGGTGCTAGAGAAACCAGGGAGTTCGTGCTTCCTTATAGTGGGTGCTAGAGAAACTAGGGAGTTCGTGCTTCCTTCTAGTGGGTGCTATAGAAACCAGGGAGTTGGTGCTTCCTTCTAGTAGGTGCTAGAGAAAATAGAGAGTTGGTGCTCTTAGCAAGTTGTAGCTTGCAAAATAGAGGTTGTAGCCTCACAATGAGTTGGAGCTCATATGTATGATAATGTACATAATGTAAAGATTACTTATCATACCAAGAAGAAGAGGTTTTTACCCTTTATGGGTTTCCTCAGGAAATATCTTTCTCTGTATATTTCATATGTGTGAATGATGCTGAATGTTCTATTGCTTACTTCCCTGCATTTATTGTGATTTTCATTGAGTGCTCTGTAAAGAGTTTAAAATAAGCATAATTGTTTAAGCACGGTAACAATTGATTCACCCCCCCCTCTTAGTTGTCCAACAAATTTTTCTCTTTAAACATGGGGAACCGAGGGATTCAAGAAAGAAAGTCCTCAAGAAAAGAGAAACCGATCGAAATGGTAAAATAAGAAAGAGAAAAGGAGAAGTTATGTATGTCAAAGCATAATCTTTCAGAAGAGGGGAATCCAATTTCTAACGAAATAGATGCCGCTATTGTTTCTCCTCCATCTCCATAAGAAAAGCGTAGGAGTTCAGTAGAGACCAATCCATCTAGTATCTCATCAAGACAAATTTTTGTGGATGCCCTGATGATGGAGGATTTGCTTGGAGATGATTATACAATGGATGAAATTAGAGAGGAAACCGATCTTCAACATTGTGGTGAAGAAGTTCTTGTGTTGCAACCTCTTGTTGGACAATCAGAAATTCCAGAAACTAGTCAATCCCATGTCCACTCTCCTCCCAGATTTGATTTGCCAATGATTGAAGGGGAAATAACTGCAACATTGTTAACTCCATAGCAGGGAGGTCAAGATTTCCATAATAGGGGTTCATCGTCCCTACCTATCTTGAGTTCTATGCGATGAAGAACTCCTAAATGCATTCATGTCAATGAAAGTGGTCTAGCATCACTTGAAGGTAAGTTACCTAACCGTGCTATTCGTTATGATTCTTATAAAATCATTAAAGAATTTTTTGAACCAAAATCCGATGCTACTAAATGTCAATTATTTTTGTCTTTGTTAAAATCTAGAAGTTTGACTACTCTTAGGAGAATTTTAGGCATTAAAAAATTCAAAATTTTAGAAACAAGTCACCATATTGTTATAAACCTTGTAGATGCTTTTCAAATAATTGGTAAGAAATTTAGTTCTAAAGATCGTAATGCATCCCGACGTGTCTTATCACAATCAATTGTTAGAAAGATCACAAGAAAACATCATTTTCTACAACAAATATCTCACCTCAGGAAATGCAATGTCAAAACCCTTAGAAATTATTCTCATAGACGAGATAGCCTCGACATAGGTGGCCCAACAGATTTGTGGGCCTTCACTGGTAGGCTACCTTGTTTTGACATGAAGTTATTTGGAACATTTAAGGGACTAGTACATGATTTCTAGAATGATAACACTAGGCATTCTTCCAACCAAAAAGATGTACTAAAATTGAGAAGGGGATCTAGGACCGTGAACCCCACATTAAAAAATTTCTTGACATTACACAAAAAAAATTGTATGGCAAGGAAAGGCATGCAATGCCATATCATGGTAGAAAAAGGCATATCATGGCAAGGAAAGGCATGTCATGGAAAGGAAATGAATGAAATGAGAAGGAAATGAATGGCATGTCATGGAAAGGAAATGCAAGGGAAGGCATGGCATGGCATGGCATGGTAAGAAATGGCAAGGAAATACATGGCATGAAAAGGAATGTCAAGGTAAGGAATGGCATGGCAATGACATGGCATGGAATGACTTGGCAAGTCATGGAATAACATGGATTGACAAGGCATGGCATCAAAATGACATGACAAGACAAGACATGCAATAACATGTCATCGCAAGGCAAGGCATGCAATGGCATAACGTAGAAAAAAATGGAATGACAAGGTAAGGCATGCAATGACATGTCATGGTAGGGCAAGGCATGCCATGTGATAATCAAATGATATTTTAAAGACTATGGTTAAGTTTATGCATGAATTATTTTACAATTTAGGATTTAAAGAGAAGAATATTAATGAAAGAAGTTGTAGCCATATAAGAAGTAAAAACAACAAACCATAACGCCAAGATTGATAACGGAGTTCAACACAATTTTGCCTATGTCTCTGGGCCTTTGTCTCAGTGGGGAAGGCTTCTTATTAATCTTCAATTCTTTGAGAATACAAAAAAAAGGCTTACATAACAGCTCCTGAAACCACCTTTCAGATATGCAACTTATGGATAGAAACAAACATCACCATTGTCTAGAACAGGAAATTCTGATACTTTTGAGTATGAAGTCGGCTATGCTTGGCTCGACACCTTGGGATATGGAATAAATTTTATGTTCAGCTAGTCAGATGAAAAAACATAAGCCATATTAAGACTCCCCTCAAAATTCTGCAACTTTTGAGTATAAAGTTAACCTGCTTCTGAAAAGTCCCTCGTGACCTCCCCTTAGCATGAATTCCAATGTTGCACCTTGCTAGATCCATACAGTCCATAGAATCTCCATTTGCGTGCCAAAACAAACTATTTTTTCTTGATTTTTGTGCCCAACTAAATAAGACAAACTCCACCAAATTTAGCGAGAGTTAACCAACTTAACAACAGTTAGCCAGATTTAGCGAGATTCCACTAGATTTGGAGGATCTCTGCCAGATTTGGTGGTAACTGTCAGATTTGGCGGAACCACCAGATTTGGCCTTATAGAAGGTGCCATGTGTCACTTTTGTACAATGCCACATGTCACTTTTTTATTGGGCCAAATCACCTCTAAAAAATCCAAAAATGACTGACACGTGGCACGTCCTAGTGTTGCCATGTGTCATGATGACATCACCATGACATCATGCTAACATCATCATGATGTACTTTTGACATCATCATGATGTAATTTTGACATCATCTGTTGTACTGCTTACATCATCCATTGACTTTGACCTATTGAGTTTGACTTTTTTGCATGTTTGACGTGAACTTCATATTGCAATAACTTTTGCATACAAACTCCATTTTAGGAAAACAATATATGGCTGGAATCAACATGATGAGCCCTATGCAATGGAGTTGGTTTCATACAATTCCAAGAACTTTAAAATTTTGGCCTTCCTAGATCCATTTGGATCACACCTCCCCACTAAGACCTTTTGGTCCTCCAAAAGGGTATTAACTAGTCATCAAGTGCGGGATAGGCCTCCTCACTTATCCTTTGTCTTTAAAATCTATCCTGTGCATCTATCACATCATAATCAGTTGCATAATAACCATGACAATTGAAATCATATTGTTAGCCACTTGAACTTGTTCACATCTTACTGAATCCACTACCATCCATGTAGAAAACATTAGCAATGATAACATCAGAAATATGGCTAAAAATGAACCAATATGTTTGAAGTGCTTGCATGACATTAAATTATCTTGAAGCAAAGTATGATTGAACTCCCATACTACAACCATCTCATGTTCATGCTTAAGATCAACTGCTTTAATTGGCACAATTATAGGTGTATTGCTTGCATAAGTTGCCTTCTTTAATTGTTCCATTGTTAGAAGAGATTGATTTGATTTTATGTGATGAGCATGTACAACATATTCTGTCCCTTCTTTAATTAAGTGATATTGATTCTGTTCCCTGTAGAATATTGTTTTGTGATCATATAAATAAGTTATGCTTAAGACCATTCCAAATGTTTCTAGTGACACCACATCACATATTACTTCATCCACATACTTAGATGTAATTGAAAACTTTATGATACATTAATTTTTTATGGGATATTTGTGATATTTGTTTATCCAATTTAATGAATAGGGCTTGTGATGCATCTTAGTGCTTAATCCCAATTTATTAACCACTTCGTCTGAAATTAATTTAGATTGAGATCCTCTATTTATCAATGTATCGATCTTATTATGTTTCATTATGACCCTTATATGAAACAATTTACTTCTAGAATCATAACCATCACCAATTTTACCTGACAAACCAATTGTTGTGATCTTAGACTCATCTCCTGAATCATACCCCAAGTCTGTTGGTTGTGTTGTTGTTGCAACTTTTTTCCTCCCTTTCCTCTCTTTGAGCCACTTTGGTCTCTTCTTTGGGTGCAATTGCCAACAATTCTCATCATCCTACCCTTCTTTCTTGCAATGGTTGCAAGAGAGATTCCCTTCCTTCATTTTCATTGAATTTGCTTTCTTCCCATTTCCTTTTCCTTTTCCATCCTTCTTTGAAGATGATTCCCCTAATACACTAACTACATTTTTCCTTACTTCAATATACGTTTCTTGAAAATATACCTAATCAAGATTAGTAGGTCCAAACATAAATATAATATTATGAATATAAGCAGGACAACCTCATATATACTTCATAAAAGTTTTTTGTGTAGTCAATGGAACATCTAACATCAAAGCCATCTTACAAAATTCATATGTATATTCCTGTACTGACTGTCCTTTTCTCAACTTAATACTTTTCCATTCAATTAAATCCTTTTCCTTATATCCCAATGGATATAATTGTTTTCTAAGTGTGCAAATAAATTCATGCCATGATGGAAAAAGATTACCAACTTGTCGAGTTCCATGTTGCATGTTACTCTTCCACTAGATGAGAGTTGTGCCTTCAAGACGAAGAGATGCCAATTTGATTTTGGTTGCCTCATCTTTGATTTGTTGCACATTAAAATATACCTCCATTTGTCTAACCCGATTATCAAGTTTCGCAGCATTAACTTCGCCATCATACATAGGCAAAACAAATTTTACATCAATTTTAAGTAATGGAATATCAGGCTTATGTTTATGAGAATGTTTTCTTGCACTAGAAGTTGAACTCGTACTTGAAGAAGCAGAAGAAGATGATGGAGATGAAGGAGGTGAAGGAGGAGATTTAGGAGTGTCCTCTCCTTCTTCACTTTTGTCTTGATTTGAACATTCCCCTTGAACCGATCTCTTCTGTTCCAAGTAATAATCATACAATACTCTTACCATCTCTGACATGGAAAAGAAAGTTCTTTGAAACTCTCTTCCATTTTGAGAAAGTCCTTCTTCTGATGCCATCTTCTCACTTTGATATGTCCTCTTTCTTGATGCAATCTCAGGATCTCCTTCTACAAGCTCTCCTTCACCACGACTTAGCTTTTCCCTAGTAATCATGCAAACTCAAACAACCAATTGTCAACCTGCTCTAATACCACTTGATCCGAAAATGATCTTTTAAAGACTATGGTTAAGTTTATGCATGAATTATTTTACCATTTAGGATTTAAAGAGAAGAATCTTAATGAAAGAATTTGCATCCATATAAGAAGTAAAAACAACAAACGATAACACCAAGATTCATAATGGAGTTCGACACAAGGGCTTCTTATTAATCTTCAATTCTTTGAGAATACAAAAGAAAGGCTTACATAACAACTCTTGAAACCACCATTCAGATATGCAATTTCTAGACAGAAACAAACATCACCATTGGATTTAACAGGAAATTCTGAGAATTTTGAGTATGAATTCAGCTATGCTTGGCTCGACACTTTGGGATCTAGAAGCACTATTATGTTTGAATACTCAGATGCAAAAACATAAGCCATATTCAGACTCCCCTCGAAATTATGCAAATTTTCAGTATAAAGTGGACCTACTTCTGAACAATCCATCGGGACCTTCCCTTGGCATGAATCCCAATGTTGTGCCTTGTCATATCCATATAGTCCGTACAATCTTGATTTGCGTGCAAAAAAACTGTTTTTTTCGATTTCTGTGCCCTGCTAAATAAGTGAGACCTGCCAAATTTAGTGATAGTTAGCCAACTTAGCGACAATTAGCCAGATTTATCAAGATTCTTCCAAATTTGGAGGATCTCCGCTAGATTTAGCCTTCTAGAAGGTGCCACGTGTCACTTCTGTACAATGCCATGTGTCACTTTTTTATTGGGCCAAATAACCCCTTAAAAAGTAAAAAATGACTAACACGTGGCACATCATGGTGCTTCCACGTGTCATTTTGACATCATCATGATGTACTGTTTACATCATCTGTCATACTGCTGACATCATCCATTGACTTTGACTTTTTTTGCATGTTTGACCTGAACTTCAGATCGTGATAGCTTTCGCATACAAACTCCATTTTTGGAAAAACATATATGGTCAGAATCAACATGACGATCCCTATGCAATGGCATTGGTTTCGTCTGATTATGAGAACTTTGAAATTTTGGCCTTCTTGGATCTATTTGGATCACTGTGGCATGGCTTGGCAAGGCATGACATGTCATGACAAGGCAAGGCATGCCATGGCATGGCATGGGAAGGGATGACATGGAAAGGAAAGACATGCAATGGCAAGGCAAGGCATGACATGGCAAGGCAAGGCGAGTCATGGCATGGCATTGAAAGGCAAGGCATGGCATGGAAATGCATGGAAAGGTAAGGAATCACATGGAAAGGCAAGGCATGGCATGGAATGACATGACATGGAAACTCAAGGCAAGGCATGGCATGGCATGACATGGAAACTCAAGGCAAGGCATGGCATGACATGACATGGAAACTCAAGGCAAGACATGGCATGGCTTGGAAAGGCATGCAAACTTTTTCACCTAGACTTAAAATGTCATAAACACTTCATTGGATGGAAACAAACTTTTTGATATAAAGTTAGGTCATATGTATCTAGAAAAAAAGTTTTTTATTTCTTGGAATGAGACATGTTTATTTTTTTGTTATTCTTGTTTTATTGCAATCCACATTTTGATTTGAATTTTTCCTTGCATAATGTTAGGGAATGTTATATTTATTGTTGTATAGGTTAAAATGGGAAGCTACATGACAAGACATGCAAGGAGGGATTAGTCTATTTTAGATCATAGTGGTGTTCTAGGGATTTGTAAATGTAACAACCTATATTTTGGCCTTAGAAGGTTAGAACTTTGATCTTTACTTATCTTAGTGATTCATTGCTTAGTATTTGTTGGGTTTATTTAGAATGATATAGACATTTGATATTTATAAATTTGGACGCATGTCCATGTTGTGGGATATTATTTTTATTGTTATATGTTTATGATGATCATAGCTATGTGATTTGTTTAAGTATGCAAATTGAAATGTGGAACTTTGGAGCTTCATGTACTACCCATATGTGCGGTATTTCTTTCCTTTAATATGATTGTCAAGAGCATTTAGGTGAGTCACATTTGTTTCCTCAATATTTCTTTAGTGTATACTACTAATTAAATGTTTTGTTAAATTTTACTAGTTTTGGGGTCTTTAAGTCAAGTAACCAATACTATATATAGAAAAATAATATGATGATGATATGATGATGATGATGTTTTAGTAATTTTGAGGCATCCTCTTTTGTATATGATAATTTCCTTGAAAGTAGTACTTTAAGGTGGACTCAAGTGTCATCCATCAACTTTGAGTGCTTTGGTGCCTTGTCCATCGACCATCTGTGTCCAACAAGTGCACCCAAGTGTGTCCAATGCATTGACAATTAGTTTAACTTTACCAATGCTAAAGGAAATGTATGCCCGACCCATAAATTTAGTTAATGATAACCATTCATTTCTTATGAATTTAACACTTAGCAATATTTTCCACCATAAGAGATTTGTTAATGCTAAACGAAAGTATTTATAATCACTTTAGAAAAAAAATCATATAATCATACACTTTGAAATTCATACACTCATCAACATAAAATGCAGAAACAATGAGATGAACATAAAAAATGTGCCATGGAATGCGTGTGTGTGTATATATGTATTCAACATCGTCTAAATTGTACATTTTTTACAAAATGGCACTTCGTTCCCAATACACAAAATGACAACAAGTTCCCTAACATGGAAAACAACCATATGGTGGCCTATATACATAATGGCAGTAATTGGTCAATCATTGACCACTGTCGCCCTCTCCACCCTCAAGAGCATCCTGAATATATATATTTCTTCTCTTTCTTGAGGAAGCACCTCGAGTGGTTTTTGGCTTGGGCGTGCTTCATCACTCCGAATAATGCACACAGAAAAAACATTGTTATAAGTTTTTTTCCTCAATGAATTAAAAGACATAAAAAATGATACTTTGTAATTTAACCTAAGAAAACTCACCATATATGGTACTGATAATTGTGGGAGTGTTACCCTCCTCTGCGACCCCAATCTCTCAGTGATGCCACCCTGCGTCAGTTACAAGAATCAAATAAAAAAAATTAAACAAATATGCGTAAAATCAAATTCATGATACATAAAAAATATCATCAACACATTATCTCACCGTGAACATCTCGAGCCTCGATGGAGAGTCATTGGAAAGTGGAGCGCTTGGCTGTACAACCTGCTTCGAGGAAACCTCTACTGTGGAAACCTCGGTGGATGGGGCTGATGGAAATGGTGGTGGGGGTGGGTGGCAATATACATGTGCATCCATTGTGGATGGATGCTATGGAAGAGGTGGTGTGGATGGGTGGCTTGTGGGTGAAGCCACTGATGATTCATGGAATAAGATAGATGTTGGGGGTGGGAAACGATGGACCCCCACAGGCTATACAAGTGATGGGAACCCCCTTGGACCAGAGTAAGTTAACCAATAAGAATATCCCAAGTGCCCAGGGAGTTTAGTAGTACTATAACTAGCAAAATTGTTCGCAACTTGCATACATATTAATAATATTGAACTATTAGTAACAAATAGTAAAATTAAAAAACATAAACACAAAAAATTTGAGATCTGAATGATATTTAACTCTACACATGATACCTGCGATGCAGGTGACTTGTCCATCCCAGTTGGACATTCCCCGACATCACCTATTCCCACATCCTGTAGACACAAGAACATTAAAAATTTGAGGATGCCATCAAATAAAAAAAATGACTATGGTGAATTTATCAAATGTGACACATACCTGTGTATGGGATATGCCCAATGAGAAGGTTGCATCTACTGTTTCATGAATGGTGGAGATAGGCATTGATGCATCCATGGGCATAGAGGGTCTTCTATATGGATGTAACAATTGCAAAACAACATACAACAATATATCAATATAAATACACAAAATACAAAACAAATATATAACAATTAAGAACATAGTGATGGTTAAGATACTAGCCTGCTCCATGAAGCTATGTTGTACACTAGCCTCCATAGGCCCATAGCCGGTCTACCCACATCTCGAGCATTTGTGAGGTTCACATGGACAACTGCTATGTCCATGTGCCCTCTCCTCACTAAACCATGTTGTGTAGGGTGGAGCTCTAACCCCTCTATCAATGTCATTGGTAGTCACCTCCTGCCGATATAGTGCAAGAAAGATGCCATGTCGCACTAAACTCATGGTCAATGATGAAATAACTCACTATACCTGTTGCATGTTCTCTGCAACAGGAGGATGATGGGCAGGGTGGTCAGGCCTTTTCCTGATGGGATGAGTGTAACATCCCCAACCACCCAAGGTGGGCCATGCTACTCCATAAAATGATCTGATACCAATTTGTAACATCCCCAGCCACTTAGACTAGGCCATGCTACTCCATAAAACACTCTGATACCATATTGTAACATCCCCATCCTTATACTGCTGGGATATGCCACACAAAAACACTTGTGGAACTGTATACCAAAATAAACATACAAATATTCTACAAATGCATAGAGTCATGCGAAAATAACAGTAAAATATGCATGCAACATACACAGGAAAAACTCATAAACATAAACACATGTATAAATAGAAAGCATGTAAATTAACACACATACTTATCTTTGATAGAATACCACCAACTACGTGCAGACCTTTCACGAACCTCCCAGCCTTAGACCACGCTGCTCAAAACTCTCAACAGTGGGTCACCCTCAAGCTAGGACTAAACTCCACCCGAGTAAAGGGATTCTAATATAGGCTGAGGTTACACAGTAAAAAAGAAGGATTTCATTACAGGTGCCAACTCAAACTAACAACCTACAACCTCTCATTTCCCACATTCCTGTCCCACCCCAGGAAGTGTGCCCCTTCTCTGCTCAACAATCCTTCGACTGCCCCACTTCCCTTCCAAGGATTCAGTAACAGGTCAGACAGGAAGTCTCAGGGCTCTGTAGCTTCAGTTGGGATCCCTCAAGAAATTAGTTCCTCATAAATTCTCTCATCTGGAGATAGTTTCTCATGGGCTTAAAAACCTGCCTCTTCAATCCACGGGTTGGAAAACCTGCCTCTTCAATCTAACTCTTAAGTCAACGATGTACGGGTACAGGTGATGGCACAAGTGATGGAAACAACAACGTTCAGGTAGAGAACGGTAATGGAAGCAACAACATTTAGGTAGTGAATAGTACTGGCGAGGGTATGGAACAATACTTGCTTAGGTTAGTACATGGCATTGTTCCTAATAAGAAGTACAGGTTTCTACTCAAGGCATGTGTGTAACATGGAGAGGTGCCAAAACATGGAGATAGTGGCTACCTGAATGAATCGTGAGAATCATAGAGTGGATCGTGAGACTAGATGGAATCCCCCCCCTCCCCCCCTCATGCACTAAGGCCACGCTCTTTGTATTCATGTCCCAAATTGGACACTTGGCAGGATGAGAGACACTTTGGCCCACTTGTTCCCATCCTCAAAACTTAGGATAAAATATTTATCCTCTCCTTAGTATTTAGGAATA
>ML776905.1:3138695-3150647 GCA_009831015.1 Picea engelmannii | reverse complement strand
GAGTTTAGTCCCCCATACTCTTTTATCGTGGTCAGTCTACACACAACGATGTATTTTATTAATGATATGAGTGTTTACATATAAAAAAAAATAGGCTCACTGGCCTTTAGCATCTAGCCTCTCCTACATAATAATCACATAATCCTTCTAACCTATATAAACCTGGCTCACCAGCCTACGAAACATATTTACATTTACAATTGGGGCTCAATCTTGGGGTGTTACACTCCCCTCCCCTTATTTTATGCATTGTACTTAGTGCAATATATATTCACATTCACCACCAAAAATTTCAAAAAGATGCGGTTATTCTGCCCACATAACATCCTCATGCTCGCAAGTTGCATCCTCATGCCCCTACCAGGTCCATTGGACCTTTACTATCTCTATGGATTGATTCCGAATATGCTTGATCTTCCCGTCCAGAATGCACACTTGCTGCACTTAGAAAGCACCTTCTTTCTCTACCTGAATCACATTCCAATCAATAACATGATTAGCATCAAGTATATACTTTTTGAGCAATGATACATGGAATACATTATGAATGGACATTGATGCAGTCAATGCAAGCATATATGCTAGAGGCCCAATCCTCTCTAGGATTTCAAACAACCCACAATAACGAGCTTCCAACTTTGAACAATTTCCCAACTTCAGGGAACTTCTGTTGGCCTTCACTTTCAAGAATACATGGTCCCCCACTTTAAATTCCCTAGGAGTTATGCCCTTATCAACATAGATTTTTTGTCTGTCTTGAGAAACCTTTAAATTATACCTTATTTTGAACATCTGTTCTTCCATTTCCTTGAGGATTTCTGGCCCAAATACTTCTCTATTTGTTGGGTTGTCCCAACTTACAGGTGTGTTGCACCTTCTGCCATAAAGTTCCACAAATAGGCTCATATTTAGAGATGCTTGGTACCCATTGTTATAGGAAAATTGTACCAAGTGTAGGTAGTCTTCCCATTTTGATGGTTTATCCATCATGTACATCTTTAACATATCCTCAATCATTTGGTTCACCCTCTCTGTTTGTCCATCAGACTCTGGATGATAAGATGTGCTAAAATTCAAATTTGTTCCAAAACCTTTAAATAATCCCTTCGAGAAGTTGGAAGTGAATTTTTGATCTCTATCAGACACAATTTTCTTGGGTATACCATGCAGTGGAGCAATCTCTCTCATATAAATATCAACAACGTTGGTTTCCTTGTGAGTGAGATTCACTGGAATAAAATGGGCAGCTTTGGTAAGCTTATCCACCACTACCATGATAGAATCATGATGTTTGTTTGTTCTGGGCAGCTTGGTGATGAAATCCATTGTTACAACTTCCCACTTCCACTCAGGAATGGGTAATGGCTGTAGAAAACTAGTTGGGTGTCTATGCTCAGACTTGAGCTTTTGACACTCCAAAACAATAAACTCCACAACTTATTTCTTCATGCATGGCCAACAATATTGGTTCTTGACAGCTGCAATAGTTTTGTGATACCTTGCATGTCCAACATAAGGTACATTATGCATTTATCTTCATATTATATTATTCAATTTCTGAGAATTTGGTACATAGGTTCTGTTCCTATAGGTGAGAACTCCATCATTTTCTAGCTTGTAGTCCTCAACTTTCTGTTGCAAAATGCCTTGCTGTAATTTTTTCATTATTTCCATGTACTGCAAATCTGATTTCGCAGCCTCCAATGTTATGTCCTTCAAATATGTTTGGTACATGATAATGGTTATAGCATGCAACTCATTCACTCTCATTCTAAGTGCATCAACTACCTTGTTCTCTTTCCCTTTGATATGCTTTATATCAAATTCATATTCACTGAGAAACTCTAACCACTTGCATTACCTAGAATTTAGAGTTGGCTGTCCAAATAAATATTTTAGACCATTATGATTTTTCCTCAACTCAAACCTTTTTCCCATGAGGTAGTTCCTCCACATATTCAAAGAATTCACTATGGCCGCCAACTCTAAGTCATGAGTAGCATAGAGCCTTTCATGCTCCTTCAAATTCCTTGATTCATAACATACAACATATTTGTTTTGACCGAGGACTCCACCAAGTCCTTCTTTGCATGCAACAATGCATACATTGAAGTCTTCATTTGGATAAGAAATCCTTCGTATGGGAGCACTTGTTAACAATTTATTCAAGTGTTGGAAGCTATTTTCACACTCCCATTTCCACTGAAACTTCACACCCTTCTTTTGCAAGGATGTGATTGGGTGTGCAATCTTTGAGAATCCTTCAATAAATCTTTTGTATTATCCTGCTAGGTCCATGAATGATCTGACCTCTGTCACATTCCTTGGTTTTGTCCATCCTCTAATGGCCTCAATATTTTCAAGATCCACTGCTATCCCTTCCTATGAGATGATATGTCCCAAATACTGAATTTGTTTCTGAATAAATGAGCACTTTCTCAATTTGGCATACAACTGATGCTCCCTTAATACTTGTAGTAACATCCTTAAGTGTTTTTCATGCTCTTACTCCTACTTAGAATATATAAGAATGTCATAAGAAAATACAATGACAAACTTATCTAAGTATTCTCTGAAAAATACCATTCATTAAACACATGTAGACAAGTAGTGCATTCGATAATCCGAATGGCACCACCGTGAACTTATAATGTCCATACCTTGTTCTGAAAGTAGTCTTGCTGATGTCTTCTTCTTTAATTCTTACCTGATGATAACCTAGCTTGAGATCAACCTTGGAGAATATTTTTTCATTCTTCAACCGATCAAAGAGGTCATCGATCCTTGGAAAAGGATACTTATTCTTCACCGTTACCTTGTTCAACTACCTGAAGTCCATGCAAAGTCTTAGTGTTCCATCCTTCTTCTTCACAAATAAAACTAGGGCAACCCAAGGTGACACACTTGGGCATATATACCCCTTCTTCAAAATCTCTTCAAGTTGCATTTGCAACTCCTTCAGTTCTAGTGTACTCATCCTGTAGGGAGTCTTGGATACTAGAGCTGCTCCAAGCATAAGATTGATGGAGAAATCAATGTCTCTTTTATGGGGTAAACTTGTTATTTATTTAAATACATCATCAAACTCTTTTAGGACTGCATAATATTCAATATTTGAAACCCTATATTTAGGTGTCTCTTCCATACGAGCTGCAAATATTTGGAATCCTTTTCTGTAACATTTCTTCAACTGCAATACTGAGATTTCTCTGACAATTATTACCCTGGGGATTCCATGAACTGTTTTTAGGTTCCCTTCCCCATCCCAACATGTGAATGCCTTGTTATGACAGTCATAGGAACCTAAAATCAAGATGTTCAAATCTACCCTGGTGCTCAGTCCATTCATGTTCATTGGACATGACTTAACCATCTCAATAACTTTTCTTTTGGCTCTGGTATCCAGCTGCACCAACCAAGATTTTCCATGCTTGCTTCTTGGTAATTGAAATCTTTCCACCATATTAGGATCTATATAACTATGACTAGCTCCTGAATCAATTAAAATAACAATGGTTTGGTTGTTGATCATACCTTCCACTTCAATCATATGTGCTTGAAACTATGCTTTCTTGTTGTCTAGGGCTGCATTGATCCTTGGTACGCTTCTGCCCATGTCCTCCACTATTTCATCTTGTTGTACATTGTGAACAATCCTCACCTTTTCTCCTATGTGGGGAAAATCTCTGTACATATGATCTCCTTTACAACCCTAACATTGAATAGGTGGCTGCCTTGGCCTTTGCCCCTCTGTCTCAATCATTCTGGGTTCTCTAGAAGCTGGCTGTCCCTGAGGATTATTTCTGAAGAATGGTGGCTTAGTCCCCTTCTTCCTCTATTCCATATTATTTTTCTTCTTGTCTTCCCAAGATTTTTGGAAAGTTGGCCTTCCTTTCTGCTGATCATATAGGCATTTATCTCACCTTATGGTCTCCTCCATTGTTTTTGGATCATCATATTGTATCTTGTCACCGATGAACGATGGCAGCCCACTCAAATACTTTTGAATATTAACTGTCTCATCCTTGATGAAAGAAACATACTTTAGCAGTTCTAAAAACCTTCTTTCATATTCATCTAAGGTCATACTCCCAATCTTGATTTCAAATAACTCCATTTTCTTGTCATAATATCTCTTAGTCAAGTATTTCTTTTCAAAACGCTTATTGAATTCCTTCCAAGTAACATTTTTCTCTTTAATATGTTGCACTTGCACAAATTGGTCCCACCACATGGATGCCTTTCCCTTAAGATGATAGATGGAAATTATTCATTCTGTGTGGGAAGAATAATTATGTAATCATAAATACTTTCTCATGCCTAGCAACCATGTCTCTACATATTCATCCTTCTTGTGCTCACCATCAAATGTAGGAGGTTTGATTTTGTTCATTTCTCCTCGTAGCTCATCCACCCCAAACCTCTTATGCTTCCTGACAAGAGATGAAATTGAGCTACTATGTGCTCTCCTATTGGAATGCCTTGGGAAGGGATGGTGATGTTTGCAAACACTTCTTGTTCTCTCTTTCTCATCAGAAGACCTATGACTTCCTAATTTTCTTGAGCCATTCTCCTTATCTATCTTCCTTTCTATTTTGTCCAAGCTCTGCATAACTTTAGGTTGAAGTTTCTTTGCTGCTCCTTGGATTTGATAAGCCTTTCATTATCATCCTTGTGAATTTGGACATCCTTTTGCAAATTTTTAATGGTCTCTACCAAATTCATGCTTTCTTCTTTTCCTTCTCCGTGTCCATTTGAGTTTGTACCTTCATTACTCATATGGACATCCATCCATTTGATCTCATCTTCCTGGATGTAAGAAACCTGTTTATCTTCCATCTCTCTGCACTCTGTGTTGATCCTGATCTGATCTAACAACTGCTAATTCTGCAAAATGTGCAACCAACAAAACTTGTCAGGCTAATTGACTCAACAATTTCATGAAATTATAAACCATTATGGTTCAATAATACATCAAACTCCTTTCTTCTAATTTCCTGAGAAAATTGACTATCTAGATCAATTTTCCGAGTGAACAATTTTATATTCTATTGTCTGAGATCTTTCTAATGATTGTTCCTTGCTCATTTATGAGTCTTGAGAAAACAATTATGGTTATCTGAAAATTGTCTTTTCTGTGAAGTCGATACTTGAACAAGTGATCTTCTTTTGGAGTTGAATTAGCTCTCAAAATCATGTTGAATCCTCTCTTTAGGATTACATTCTTCTTTA
Organism: Picea engelmannii; assembly: GCA_009831015.1. NCBI lineage: Eukaryota > Viridiplantae > Streptophyta > Pinopsida > Pinales > Pinaceae > Picea > Picea engelmannii. Next base: position 3,145,415 of record ML776905.1, on the reverse strand, counting down.
ATTTCCCTCAATTGCAAGTCCGTACAATTGAGAAATCTGTGGGCTCTTTCTATAAGCCCTTTTCTTTCTTCAAAATCATTTTCGGGAACTAGCCCCCTTTATTTTGGCCCAAAAATCATGTGACCATGGGCTAGAACTAGGTGCTTACTTATATGGTTCTTATCCAGAGCTATGGGACTCCAGGGCTCCAGAAATTTGGACTTCATACGTTTCTCCTTTAACATACTTCATTTCCTTTGAATGCCAAATTTTCAAACTCTTGCACGATACTTATCCAGAGCTTCGGGGCTTCAGTGCTTTGGAGCTTCGAAGGTCATTACAACTTCACACCCTAATTCTCCTTAACACAGAATATCCAAACCTCCAAGGTTTCATTAGTAGCTACGCACTAGGGGTGGTACATGGAAAAATATGGAGATGAAACTTGGCCCAATTGACGAGTGACATGTGTCGAGTTCCAATTGGCACAATAGGTCTGTGGAAAGTACTAATCAGGTTGACACGTGGAAAGCATAAGGTGGGTCCACTTCACCCTAGGTGACTTTATCATGTCACGTCACTCTGACGCTTCCGGACTTTGTAACTCTGGGCTTCATAGGAGTTCACAACAGAACACTTCAAAACACCCAAACGCCAAATTGGTGAACTCTCGAAGAAGTTCTCCAGTGCTTCACTACTTCGGTGATGTGAAGCTTCAGAACTTTGGGACTTCGTATCTCTAGGACTTCAGAACTTCGAGAGTCCATTTCTACGGTGCTTCAGAACTTTGGGCTTCAGGGAACTTCCAAACATAACACCACAAAATTTTCGAATGCTGAACTTCCAGACTCTCAAACAAGAACTCTCTGGAGCTTCGAAACTTCGGGCTTTGGAAGAATTCTCCACACCACTCTACAAATATCCTGAACGTCGAATTTCTGAACTTGCTAATCTGCAGACATGTGTCCCAAAACATGAATGATTCGGATTGGCTCCGGACTTCGGGACTTCAGGGAAAAATCCTCCAAGTGACATAAGGACTAAAAACTCCTGAAGTGCCGAACCACTGAACCGTGAGATCTATGGCTCAGATTTTGTTCTACTGCTAATCCAATGGTCAGGTACTCCTCCTAGTGATCTATGACGTAGATTCACACCGGGACTTCAGAGCTTCGGGGATTTTACCTTCTTTTCTTCAAATATTTAAAAACTACTGAAGCAGTGAAGTCTGAAGGACTTGAGGGTTTAACCATCGTTCTCCTTCTCCATATCCGATGGTTGTGAAGTACTCGGTCCCCTTCCTAGCAGATCTCAACCGTTCTTCTCTTACAAAGAGATATTTCTCTTCTCTAAGCTTGGAACTTACAAAAGTCTTCTGCACACTCATTGTGCTTTAAATTCGACCAATCCCAGGTCAAAATTTTCTTTGAACATATATTAAATTACAAAAATATTACCACTTAGCCAATTTATTCCAATTATTCCGAGAATTTGACAATAGAAATTGGGGAATTTTCCCAATTCCATGTAAGTGGCTCTAATAAACTTGCTCAACCCATCCAGACTTAGTGTTGGAAACTGGAGCTCTGATACCAATTTGTAACATCCCCATCCCCCCAAGTTGGGCTATGCTACTCCATAAAATGCTCTGATATCAATATGTAACATCCCCATCCACCTAGGCTGGGCCATGCTACTCCATAAAACAAATTGATACAATATTGTAACATCCCCAACCTTAGACTATTGGGCTATGCCACACAGAAGTTATTGTGGAACTGTATACCAAAATAAACATACAAATATTCTACAAATGCATAGAGTCATGCGGAAATAACAATAAAATATACATGCATGATACACAGGAAAAACTCATAAACATAAACACATGTATAAATACACAACATGTAAATTAACACACAATTGATACTTATCTTTGATAGAATACCACCAACTGTGTGCATAACTTCCATGAACTTCCCAGCCTTAGACCACGCTGCTCAGAACTCTCAGCAATGGGTCACCCCTGAGCTGGGACTAAACTCCACCCGGGTAAAGGGATTCCAATCTAGGCTAAGGTTACACAATCAATAAGAAGGATTTCATTACAGGTGCCAACTCAAACTAACAACCTACAACCTCCCATTCCCCACATGCCTATCCCACCCCAGGAAGTGTGCCCCTTATCTTCTCAACAATCCTTCGGCTGCCTCACTTTCCTTTGAGGGCTTCAACAACAGGCCGAACAGGAAATCTTAGAGCCCTGTAGCTGCAATTGGGTTCCCTCAAAAAATAAATTCCTCAACAATTTTCTTATCTGGAGAGAGTTACTCACGGGCCTGACAACCCGCCTCCTCAATCCATGGGCCTAACAATCCGCCTCTTCAATCCATCTCTTAAGCTAACCAGGTATAGGTACAGGTGATGGAATAGGTGATGGCAGAAACAACGTTCAAGTAGATAACGATAATGGAAGCAACAACATTTAGGTAGGGAACAATATTTGGCAAGGGTATGGAACAATACTCGCTCGGGTCAGTACAGGGTGTTGTTCCTAACATGAAGTATGGGTTTTTTCTCAAGGAATGTGTGTAGCATGGAGAGGTGTCAAAACATGGAGATATTGGTTGCCTGAATGAATCATGAGAATCGTAGAGTGGATCATGAGACTGGATGGAATCCCCCCACCCCCCCGCCCCATGAACTAAGGCCACACTCTTTGTATGCATGTCCCAAATAGGACACTTGGAAGGATGAGATCCACTTTGTCCCACTTGTCCCCATCCTCAAAACTTAGGATAAAATAATTATCTTCTCCTTAGTCTTTAGGAATATACATTATAATACTCCCTAGGGAATAAGCCCTCTAGCTTAGCCCCTTTCCTAGGCTCTTATCCCCCCCCTTTCCTTTCCTAGTGGAGTTTAGTCCCCCATACTCTTTTATCGTGGTCGATCTATAAGAAAAAATGTATTTTATTAATGATATGCGTGTTTACATATAAAAACAAAATAGGCTCTGTTGAGCCTCCATTTTGTCATAAGATAATACCCTATCTTACCATCCATCTAATCATTTTTGCCTCTACTATAAACCTATACTAGATTATTCCCTCCTAAAATGTATACCTAATAGTTATGTCATATCCACAAGAGGTAATTGGTGATTTAAAGCATGTTTGTTTAATTTTCTTTAATTAATTTGATTGAAGGTGTTTTATGTTGTATAGTTCTAATAATTTGATTTGTGAACAGTCTAATCCGGTACTACTAGGCACCATGTGATCCGGTACCAAGACATGCACTGATCCGGTACCACGACATGCGCTATTCCGGTACCCAAGACAGTCTTGATCCAGTACCAAGTTGTGTTCTATTTCGATACTCCTTGCTATGTTTTATTCTGGTACCAGATTCATGACTGTGGGTAATCCAGTACTAAGACCTCTGTTTTAGGATGCGCCAGTTGGACGTGGATAATGGTGGAGATTCCAAGGAGACAGTTGGGTAGGAGCATCTAAAGTTAGTTTTCTAGTACAAGAGACTCCATCGCTCATGCACTTCGTGTCATGAGGATGGAGTCGATTCCTCAAATATCAATGTAAACCTTAAATTTGGAATTTTCTGAACTGTTTAATAAATGTTAGTAGTATTGGCTCACCTTATATAAGGGATGCTGTGTAGAAAGGAATAGAAGAGGAGATATACGATAAGAATTCTGCAAGTATTTGTTATCATGATATATATTCTATAAGACTACTGATCCAATTTTCCAGTTGATTAATACAAAGATCTTTTATGTAAATTTTTGGATGTGAGTGAAAGCTTCAGCCTGATAACTCTTTAAGAGGTTCCTTGTTGGTTCGGAAAGGGCCCACCGCCCCAACTAAGGTAAACTTCACTGTGTATGTTTTATGTGTTTGTGTTTGTAATTTACAGCAGCGTGTGTGTGATTTGTCTTTTCATTTTTAAGATTGAGCAGCGAGTTAATTATCTCGGATTGGTGTGTAACAACAAGTGCTATATTAGATAGACATTTTATTTCCAGATGTTGAAAATAGTTATTTCTTAATTCCAGGCGTTGGATTGATGTTTGAATTTCATGATTGGAGTATCATAGGGAACCAAAAGACTTTATCTTTTATTTACATGTGCTGTAATAGAGTCTTCTAGTTGATACTGAATCTCCCTGTGTTGATTTGATTGAGTTATATAAGATTAAAATTGGTTTTGTTTTGTTTACAGAATGGTTGAAATTGATTGCTTTAATCATTACATGAAACAAGGTTCCTAATGTTCATCTTTCCAATACAAGTGCCTAACATGAACAAACTTGTTTCTCTGAAACATTATCTCTTTGATTGATTGAGTTTCGTTATTAGTTTTCTCCTTTAGGATCAGAGGATATTTTGTAGTATTTAGAGATCTTAGGAATATAATCTTTTATGTTATTAATTATTTCCTATATGCAACAGACTTAGACAGGTTACTTGTTCTCGGCACATATAGTGTAACAACTCTTTCGATTACGAATCCCGGATTGACATTTAAATGAGTGTGAGATATACAATGAATATATTTGTACACCAACATTTTGGCACCATTGCTGGGGAGTTGTAAATGATAACAGGTAGCATATTTTTTGGTTTGATGAAGTATTGGATTGGATTTGGGGATAATCTGAGGGCGAAGAGAAGATGGTAAGACGAGAGGTAAGAACCTATGCATCCACTTTGGTAGGGTTGCTCGAAAGTTAGTTTATCCTCATACCTTTAATTAGGGATTTGAGTTTTCATTGATTTCATTTTTTTATGAGTAGGTACAGAGATAATAAAGGTAGATTTATCGCTCCCAAAAACACAGAAAAACCAGAAAAACAAGCAACAAAGAAAACCCCCCCTTATACTAATTCATCAAAAACTCGTGCAGGTAAATTTCTTAGAGGAGAGATATCAAAGGAAACCACTGCAACAATAGAAAAAGGTACCAAATCCGAAGCCATTGTACATATTACAAACAAAAGGCAGAGAGAAAAGGAGACAACATCGGTGACCCCACTCAGAAGAGAAATTGGGAAAGAAGCAGAGGTGATAATATAAGAGGCTACATCTGCTGTTGGAAGACCACACCAAACTTTGGAACAACCAGAGATACCAGAGGACTCGGTGGTGGAACCATCACTCAGTGGAGAAAATTCACCACCTCCCTACAGGGTGCTCGGAAACATGGCAGAAGAAGAGGGAATCACACTCAATGAAACAAAGATATTTGGATTCCCCATACTGGATATGGCTAAAGACGTTGCTATGAAGAACATGCCATTATCTTCACTTCCACATTTGAGAGGTATGTCGACAGAAGACCCCGACTCATTTTTATTTGAATTTGACATATTGTGTAGAAGCTATAACTACACAGATAATGATAAAAAATTAAAACTTTTCCCAGCCACACTAAAAGATTCAGCATTACGATGGTTCATGAGCTTAGGGGAACACACAATTTTGTCTTGGGATGGTATGAAAGAGACCTTCCTCCAGAAATACCAGGATTACTGTAGGCCTAGGGATGATAGGAATGATATATTCAAAATGCAACAATCCGAAGAAGAAAGCTTAGAAGACTACTTAGAGAGGTTCTTATACAATTACCAAAAGACTAAGCAGTTTTCTTTAGATACAACCACAGTTAGGACTATTTTTCTAAAGGGGGTGAGGGATGATTGCATTGAAGTGTTAAACCTTATGATTTCTGGGGACATATACCAAAAACCATTTGCAGACATAGTAGAGTACTGTAAAAGATACTCTTGCAGTCAAGCTAAAACAGGGAAAAGTATAAGGGACCCTACCAACAGAATTGCTAAACCCACATCCAGAGGTGTCACAAGAAATGAGCTAGGAAATCTATTAGAAAACTTTAAAACATATATCCCACACACCATCAGTTCCCAATTAGATACCATGCAAATTAAAAGAAAACAAGAGGAAGAAAATGTTGCGTTAGCAATCTTTTGTCATCAGTGTAGGAGGAAACACCTTGAAAAGGAATGCCCCGGGCATCTCGAAAATGCTAATAATAGAACCAGCTATAGATAGATGGGGTGGTGGGAAGGTGTATGGTTAGGGAGGTATGCAACACCGCCTCAATGTTATTGAACTCTGTGGCATTTGCACAGAGAACCATCCTACTAATGAATGCCCTTCTCTCCTCAGACTTAAGGCCATGTTCAAGGGAGGAGGAGAACCTGAGACATATTATCCCCCTAGGAAATCATGGAGACAACAAAATTCCAGCATGTTTGCCGACCAAAGAACACAATACCCCCAACATCAATGGATACCTCCCATGTCTTATCCTCAGTGGTCAACACAAACCCAACCTTGGCAAAAGGGGTGGAGAGGACCTGTATATGGAAATGTTCCCTTTCAACCAACAAATTTTGCCACCTATCCATAATATCCTTCGAATATTTCACAGTTGCTTCCAAGTTTTACCCCCCCTGCTCTTCTTCCACCTCCACAACCACAAAGACCACTTGCACTACCCATGAATCCAAACATGCAGCAACCAATGTAGGCTTCACCCATCCAAAATCCTCCTTGTTATAACCCTAAAATGCACCATACAGGTTTACCTGGCATCAGGCCAACTCATGCCTCTTCCTAGCCAAAGCCATGCTGAGTAATTCCTCAAAAAACCACTTAAAACAAGCAACCCGCGCCCTAACTTCTCACTGGGCGC
>ML776905.1:3092408-3126124 GCA_009831015.1 Picea engelmannii | reverse complement strand
GTTATAACCCTAAAATGCACCATACAGGTTTACCTGGCATCAGGCCAACTCATGCCTCTTCCTAGCCAAAGCCATGCTGAGTAATTCCTCAAAAAACCACTTAAAACAAGCAACCCGCACCCTAACTTCTCACTGGGCGCGGGGAACCGCTTGCTGTCCTTTTACTGCACGCGGGCATCCGCGGGCTAGCCCAAAACAGCCCGCGAGTACCTAACAAAGCAAAAAATTAGGAAAGTTTCCGCCGGGACACGAGGCTTTTTGTCAGTTAACTGAAACTCTCCGCCATGCATGGCCGAGAGTTCACCTAAAACCCTAGCTCTTCCTAGCCTATAAAAGGAGGGGTAGGGGTACTAATAGGAGGAGGAAAAAAGATAGAAAAGAAACTCTGCCAAAATTGCCAAGCCTATTATTGTCCCCACCCTTTGGCTTTGCCTTAAGCTTCAGGAGAACTTCATGTTACAGCAGTTGGAGGACAAAAGAAGAGGAGGAGCCCAGGATCAAGATCGAGGAACGGTGGCCAGTCTCAGAACTCATTGTAAGTGATTCATTTTGAGACTAATGAAAAAGATGCTTTTCCCATCCCAAGTTCATGAATCTCATCTATGTTATTTGATTTATGTGTTATTTCTAACCCTCTAGTAAATTAGTAGCATGCATGTGTAGTCTTACCTTGATTGCAGGAAGCTTTGTAGAAGGGGCAGTAGCAGCAAGGAAATAGAAGGCTCAACGGAGGATCTACTTCAATCATCGTTAAAAAGGTGAGTCAATTCTTCCCATGTTTGCTTGAAAAAGGGTTGAGGTTTTGGGTAGGAGGTTAAAAGTTAAATCTTAAGGGTCATGATCTGCATATAAGTTTAGAACCCTAGCTTATTAGTCCATAGGGTAGAATACCCCACAACACTCCTCGGCCTACTCCTATTCCTGCACAACCTATCCTTAACCCAAATAACAGACCGACACAACCTATACAAAACATTGAAGAACAAACCTTTCCTACATATGTAATAATGCCAACTCCATTTAATGGGATTGAATTAGGGTCAGGAAGGATTGTAAACAAAACAAATCCCACCATGGTCATTCAATAAGAACATGTGCATAATCACACAAACCAAGAGAAACAAATAGGTGCCCAAACGATTCAAAGAGAAGAACAGATGACTAATCCAATGAACGAAGAAAGAAACACCCCTTCTCCCAACTTCTTTGTAGCAGAAACACCCCACGAAGTGAATCCCCCTTATCTAGAAACGCTGCTCATAAATAAAAATGAGGAGCCTCTAAAACATAATCTAGAGATAGAAATCCAGAATATATGTGTAAAGATCCCACTACTACAGGCCATTAAAGATATACCTATCTATGCTAAAATTGTAAGGGACCTTTCCATTAAAAAGCCAAGGAGAAAGAGGAAAGAACCTCCTGTCATACAGGTGGTAGGACAGTTATCCAAATTTATAACATAAATGCCTTCTAAATATAGTGATCCAGGGAACCCAGTGGTAACCATAGAAATCAATGGTGTTGCCTTGCCCAATACATTGATTGATCTAGGGGCATCAATAAATGTGATGTTAGTAAACACTATGAAAACACTACAGCTAGATCACTTGAGACCTACCCAAACTTTACTAGAACTTGCAGATAAATCAGACATCACTCCAACAATAAGTTTAGATGACGTAACAGTGACATTGGCCTCTTGGGAATACCTTGTGGATTTCTTGGTAATCCATCCCAAATCCCCCAAACTAGGACACCCAGTGGTACTAGATTGACCTTGGCTGGCCACTGCTGATGCATTCATCAGTTGTCGATCTGGAGAAATGACAATTTCCAATGGCACTCAAAGTCAGAAACTTATCCTTTTTCCCCCTGCCCAACCAGCCATGGAAGTCCCTCTCTGGTTGGAGAATCCATATGGGGAGGAGGACTGTACACAACCCTTATTGACACTTGAACAAATAAAAGGAGTACAAGAACACTCTGAAGAACAAATCCTAACCCTATTCTTGGCTCCCTCGGCATGCATTGACTATCCCCAATCTTTCCCCAATTATACACACATATTTAGCCCTGAATTTCAAGAAATTTGGCACCCTCCTACTTCTACAACAACCACTCTTTTGCAAATAGAAGAAGGGAAGGAATCCACCGTCCAAGCTGTGGAAATCAGACCTAGGAATTCCTTGTATATCAATGCTAGCCTAGAAATAGATCAACAACAAAAGCTCGTACACATGATTCAGGGGCAATCCGATGCATTTGCATGGGATTACTCTGACATGAAAGGGATCCACCCAGATACATGTATGCATCATGTTTATACTAACGATCAAATCAGACCTATCCGACAACCCCAGAGAAGAATGAACCCAGCCTTGAAAGATATAGTAAAGGAAGAACTCCAAAAACTCCTACAAGCCAATTTCATTTACCCTATATTAGATAGCAAATGGGTCTCCCCATTAGTCATTGTACCAAAGAAAAATGGGAAATGGAGGATTTGTGTGGACTTTCGGAAGCTAAACAAGGCCACCTATAGAGACTACTTCCCTTTACCTTTCATAGATCAGGTCTTGGATGCTTTATATGGGAAAATGTACTTTTCTTTTCTGGATGGGTTTAGTGGCTACAACCAAATACAAATTTCACCAGAAGACTAGGATAAGATCACATTCACTTTCCCTTGGGGAACCTATGCCTATAGGGTTCTCCCCTTTGGATTATGTAATGCTCCTGCTACCTTTCAGAGGGCTGTCTTGGCTATTTTTTCCGATCTGACCAATGACTGTGTGGAAGTCTACATGGATGACTTCACAGTATATGGGGATGATTTCCAACAGGCATTGGATAATTTGGAGAAGGCATTGGTTAGATGTAGAGAGACCAACCTCTCACTCAGTCACAAAAAATCGCGAATGATGCTCACTGAAGGAATTGTTCTAGGTCACCATATTTCCAAAACCGGAATAAGAGTGGACCCTGCCAAAATTGACATTATTTTCCAAATTAAGATCCCTAGTTCACAAAAGGAAATTAGAAGTTTCTTAGGGCATGATGGTTACTATAGGAGGTTTATTCAAAATTTTACAAACCTAGCAGCCCCCCTTTTCAAACTGTTAACCAAAGATGTTGAATTCTGCTAGGATGAACAATGCCAAATCTCTTTCGAAATCTTAAAAACAAAACTGTTAAGTGCTCCTGCTTTGAGAGGTCCAAACTAGTCTCTTTCTTTCCATATCTGTACAGATGTCTCAGATACCACTTTGGGAGCCATATTAGGAAAAAGGGAAGGGCAGATTCCTTACGCTATATACTTTTTTAGTAAGAACCTCTCACCTGCTGAAGTAAACTATACTATCACAAAGAAATAATTCTTATCAATAGTACATGCCATCAACAAGTTTAGACACTATACACTAGGATATGAAGTCTTTGTGCACATAGATCACTCAACCATCAGATTTCTAATGAATAAACCTGTTACAAATGCTAGAATAACTAGATGGCTCTTGTTACTACAAGAATTTAATGTCACTATTATAGATAGGCCTAGAAGAGATAACTTGGTTGCCTATTTTCTGTTTAGACTTATCCATACAGGTGACAATACTCCAGTAGATGATGATTTTCTGGTTGAGAATTTATTTTCTATTTCTACTTTCACCCCTTGGTATATAGATGTGGCCAATTATTTGGTAACCGACAAACTGCCTCAAGGCATGTCATCCAGAGAAAAGAAGAGAATCATTCATCTAAGTGCCAATTATATGTGGCATGAAGATACCCTATACCGAACATGACCTGATTTGGTAATTAGAAGATGTGTCCGGGAAGACGAAATGCAGGATATCTTCAGAGACTGTCATGATGACCCATGTGGTGGCCACTTTGCTGATAAAATGATAGCTTACAATTTTACAATCAAGCTATTATTGGCCGACCATTTTTAAGGATGCAAAGAAATACATGCTCAACTGTGATGATTTCCAAATAATGGGAAGACCTACACCAGCCGATGAAATGCCACTCCAAGCCCAAGTAGTAATCGAACCCTTTGAAAAATGGGCCTTAGACTTTGTAGGACCCATCAATCCCATGTCTTGGAAGAAAAAGTACATATTAGTTTGCACAGACTATGTAACAAAATGGGTAGAAGCCAAGGTCCTGTATTCAACCAATGAACAATATGTTGTAGATTTTCTCTTTGAAGAAATTTTCACTCGTTTCGGGTTACCTTGGGAGATAGTTACTGATCAAGGAACACAATTCACTTCAAATTCGGTTAAGGCCCTTACCGAACAATACAAGATCAGACACATGAAGTCCTCACCCTATCGCCCTCAAGCCAATGGCCAAGTAGAATCAACCAACAAAGTGATAGGGGCCATCCTCACTAAGACTGTTCAGCTGCACCACAAAGACTGGGATGATAGGTTGCCTGAAGCCTTGTGGGCCTACAGGACCACCTGGAGAAATACAACAGATCATACACCGTATGAGTTGGTATATGGGAAGCAGGTACTACTACCCATAGAGTTTCAGATAAAGACCTTCAGAACTACCATGCAATTAGGAATGGACCTGGATGAAGCTAAAAAATAGAGGCTACTACAATTAAACGAACTTGATGAGATAAGACAAGATGCCCTACAAAGAACCACCCTGATACAAGAACAAAGGACCAGATGGCATGACAAGTACGTTAAGAAGAAGTTCTTCCAGCCAGGTGATTGGGCCCTCCTCTATTATAGCAGATTTAAAATTTTCAAAGGCAAATTGTCTACCAGATGGATGGGGCCTTATGAGGTTGATACAATATATGACAATGGTGCAGTAAGGATACAAAATATTGATGAAAAGCAGACTTCTCTTGTTGTAAATGGACATCGGTTGAAGGTTTATCACAAACCATTGTCAAAGGAGGATTTCATCAAAAACATTCTTTAGACTACCAAAATGCAACTGGTAAGCGAGAGGGTTTTCCCTCCTGCTAACCTACCATAGTAAGTTCAAATTATATAAATTCTTTTTCTGTACATAGGTATGTCATGAGAGAAAGTTTTTCATTATTTTGACTAACAAAGACAAAAGAAAATTGGTGCTGTTCCCATGTAGATAAATAAATAAGGAGGACAACTACCAGAAAGAGTCTTCTTTAAGTTTTTCAGACTCTTTAAAATTGAAAACATCAGTGAGTAGGAACTGGCTTGGGCTCGACAAAAATCCATGGGACAGTGTAGAGAGTTTTCTTTAAGTTTTCCAGACTCTTTAAATTGAAAACACCGGCGAGTAGGAATTGGCCTGGGCTCGACAAAAATCCACGGGACAATGTAGAGAGTTTTCTTTAAGTTTTTCAGACTCTTTAAAATTGAAAACACCAGCGAGCAGGAATTGGCCCGAGCTCGACAAAAATCCATGGGACAGTGTAGAGAGTTTCCTTTAAGTTTTTCAGACTCTATAAAACTGAAAATACCAGTGAGCATTAACTGATCCGGGCTCGATAAAAATCCACAGAAAAGTAGTAGTTAGGATCATTATCATATTGTAATAAGTGGGGAAATGCCAACAAAAGTGTAGTCATCGTGGTTCCAGAAGAAAAGGAGTTATGTCATCTCATTTATTGGTCATTACAGAATACCCTCCCGTATAAAGCTTTCCTGCATTATTTCTCTATAAAATTTGGCAACTGCATGATTTTTCAGACATATTTGACCATAGAACACCAACTATTTCTATAAATCACTATCACTAGAATCAATATCAAGTTTCCTAAGCTCAAGAAAGTTCATTTTTGTGCTCATCTAATCATCTCTATGTATGAAGAACCACCAAATCATCTCGCTGTGCCTATATGGTACCAGGTCCTATTCAGTATAAAAGAAGGGGTCGTGAGCTATTCTGGTACCGACTGGAATTTTGCACCCAGGTGATCCGGTACCAACTGCAATTTTACATGCAGGTGATCCTATACCAACTGCAAGTCTTACACACAGGCGATCAGACACTCAGGTGATCCCGTACCAATTTCAAGATCTACACACATGTGATCTAGTACTTAAATGATCCGGTACTGGTAAGAATATGATGGGTAACTCTTAGTATGTTTCTAAGTCGCTGTCAAATTATTAATGCGGGGACATACATATTCTACATTTTCCTTCGAATTATTTAAGAAATTAGACTAAATATGTGTTTATAACATCTGATTGCTCTTGGATCATGACATACCCCTGTTTTGTCATAAATCTCTGTAGAAACCAGAGATCCCATACCGTAAGAAGGGAGTGTCCTATGAAACAACAAATATAAAAACACGATGTCTTTTATCGAATCAAACTCCCACTGTCTATCTGATAAATAAATCCCATGATTAGCTGCCATACTATATGAGATGACGTGAACCATGAATCTCAGCATATCAAGTAATGATCCCAGTCAATCTCATATACACAAGTCCCGATCATAACAACCACCTCTTGTCGTAAATATCGTCCTTCACCAAGCTTCCCATGAATCTGGAAACCAATTCGTAAATCCAAATTACCTTGCCACATCATCATGAGGATCGACGTGACCATTGTAATCCACACTTCTATTCTTAAATGCTCCTCTGATGGCTCCTCCATCAAGATGAGCATTATTTATCCTTGTTATCATACTATCTACAGACCTTTGTATCCTGTATGTGTTTCTCCCAACTGATACTCTATCATCCGATACTTATCCTTGACCTTATGTGCCTTATCCACCCAAAAGAACTGCTCAAGATAGTATGGGGGTTGATAGACATGAACCAATATTTCAAATATACAAAGAAACCATAGAATATCAGGCTTGTAAGAAAAACTATGAATGGGTAGGTTGGGTACCGTTCTTGGAAAAATTTAGGGGCCATCATGAAGGAATTTCTCTCATTTTTGCACAAACATATGATGGAGAGAATGAGCAGCTTAGGGACGTAAGGGTGAAAATTACAGAGGCTACTATAACAGAAGCTACGGGTCTCCCGATGGTTGGAGAAAGATATTTCAAAAGAGTAATCATGGAAAAAAATCTCTGTCAGCAGTTCCTCAAACCAGAACATCACGACGCTGATTGGACCAAGGGCGTCCCTCAGAGCTATATCAAAGAAAAGTACTGGAAAATGCTTATAAGTCTACAAAAATTCCTCACCTGTGAAGGAAGGTATGCTGTGACCTTCATTTATCATTTGAAGCTTTTGTCACATTTTGAGGGAGGACCGCAGATAAATTTCCCCCATTTTTTATGGATGAGTCTAATGAAAATGGCAAGAGGGGTGAGGTCAGTTTCTAAGAAGCCCGAGACTAGTCTTCATCATCACGGCTTAATCAAACTTCTAGTTGTTCATGCTCTAAAAACACAAGGAGGTAGTTGGAAATGGTTGCTCCAACAGAGTTTTGATCGAGAGAAAGCCAAGTCAGTCGAGACATAGGAGGCAGGGACATACGGTGAAATCTCAAGCAGAAAAGAAAAGAAAGATGTGGCATTAGAAAGAAAAGAAGACACTACTACGCCCAACTACTCTCAGCTCATGGATAAATCAGTGATAAAAAATTCTTTCGTAGGAGATCCTGTTATATCAAGAAAGAAGACAACCACTCCATTCCAGAAAGTAAGCTCTACTTCGGTTCAAAGGGATAAAAAGCGAAAGGAAGGCTCAGGACCCTGTGATCAACCGGATAACATCCCCAAAACCATTATGGAAATACCATCAGAACCTGCCAGTCAAACATAAGAGATCCCTGACTTCCAGTCGAAAAGCAAGGAAAAGTCTGCACCGACTGAAATGTCTAGCTCAATCCTATGCTCTAAGAACCAATAGTCCCAGCACAAGAAACAAAAGAAGGAGACAGATCAACAAAGAATTTTATTAGAGCCAACTGTAAGACCCTCCCCAAAATCTCCTAAAGAATTGAGAAGTATTTCTGAAGTTACTCTGCCTTCCCAGAGTTCAGTTGAAGGTTTGAAGGGAATTGCAAATGTGGCAAATAAAAATAGAAAGAAACCAGAAGGAAAAGAGGTACAAGTTTCAGAACCCACGCCTCAATATTCTCGGGTAGGAATACTAATTGGTCAGAAAAAGTAAACCCCGGAAGTTATAGTTCAAGCCTGTAAGATACAAGTCCTGTCGACACAGGAAGCACAAGTGTCCAAGCTTGTCCCTATTAGTAAATCAAAGAAAAGGAATTTATTTGAAGAAACTCCTACCCCCGTTAGAAAGTTTAAGAAAGCTTCAACACCCATATGTAGGACCACCAGAAGTATGGCTAAACATGAGACAATTCCGAATATACCTTCTCCTCAAAGAGAACCTATGGATATTCCAAGTTCTCCAGACAAAGAGAGTGGCTGGGGAGATGCCACAAGTGAAATAGAAGGATTGATAACAATAAGTGAGACAGAAGGGTTGGTAACAGAAACCTTGATGGATTTGAGAAAGGGTGAAGAGGCTCGAACGATGGTCACTCAGGAAGTATTTACACCAAGTCCAGGTAAATCTTCGAGCAGGAGAAAGATGATGATAAAGGTTATGAGGAGTCTGAGGAAAGAAAAAGAGGCTCGAGAGATGGTGGCCAAAGAATTACCCATACCAAGTTCAGAACAGTCCCCGAATGAACCAACATTGTTAATGGAAATTGAGAGATTGAAACAAGAAATTGAAGAATACAAAATATTAGACAGACGTATCAAGGCAGAGAATGCAGAATTAAAGGAACAACATACGGAGGTCTCTGCCAAACTTAACAAAGTCTTGCGATTGGTTCATTACACTAGGGTGATCAAGAAGGAATTAAAGAATGAAGCTTTTGGTGTTAACATTTTGCAATCTGAGGAATGACAAAGGATGGTTCAATTGTGCAGAAAGTTTTTGGGTATCAGTTTTTGATAACATTGCATGGGGACATGCAACATCTTCAGCAAGGGGAAATGTTGAGCCTCCATTTTGTCATAAGATAATACCCTATCTTACCATCCATCTGAGCCTTTTTGCCTCTACTATAAACCTATACTAGATTATTCCCTCCTGAAATGCATACCTAATAGTTATGTCATATCCACAAGAGGTAATTGGTGATTTAAAGCATGTTTTTTTAATTTTCTTTAATTAATTTGATTGAAGGTGTTTTATGTTGTATAGTTCGAATAATTTGATTTGTGAACAGTCTAATCCGATACTAATAGGCACCATGTGATCCGGTACCAATACATGCACTGATTCGGTACGACGACATGCACTATTCTAGTACCCAAGATAGTATTGATCCGATACCAAGTTGTGTGCTATTCCGGTACTCTTTGCTATGTTTTATTCTGGTACCAGATTCACGACTGTGGGTAATCCGGTACTAAGACCTCTATTTCGGGATGTGCCATTTGGACGTGGATAATGGTGGAGATTCCAAGGAGACAGTTGGGTAGGAGCATCTAAAGTTAGTTTTCCAGTATAAGAGACTCCATCGCTCATGCATTTCGTGTCATGAGGATGGAGTCAACTCCTCAAATATCGATGTAAACCTTAAATTTGGAATTTCCTGAACTGTTTAATAAATGTTAGTAGTATCAGATCACCTTATATAAGGGATTTTGTGTAGAAAGGAATAGAAGAGGAGATATACGATAAGAATTCTGCAAGTATTTGTTATCATGATATATACTGTATAAGACTGCTGATCCAATTTTCCAGTTGATTAATACAAAGATCTTTTATGTAAATTTTTGGATGTGAGTGAAAGCTTCAGCCTGGTAACTCTTTAAGAGGTTCCTTGTTGGTTCGGAAAGGGCCCACCACCCCAACTAAGGTAAACCTCACTGTGTATGTTTTATGTGTTTGTGTTTGTAATTTACAGCAGCGTGTGTGTGATTTGTCTTTTCATTTTAAAGATTGAGCAGGGAGCTAATTATCTCGGATTGGTGTGTAACAACAAGTGCTATATTAGATAGACATTTTATTTCCAGATGTTGAAAATAGTTATTTCTTAATTTGAGGCGTTGGATTGATGTTTGAATTTCATGATTGGAGTATCACAGGGAACCATAAGACTTTATCTTTTATTTACATGTGCTGTAATAGAGTCTTCCAGTCGATACTGAATCTCCCTGTGTTGATTTGATTGAGTTATATAAGATTGAAATCGGTTTTGTTTTTTTTACAGAATGGTTGAAATTGATTGCTTTAATCATTACAGGAAACAAGGTTCCTAATGTTCATCTTTTCAATACAAGTGCCTAACATGAAAAACTTGTTTCTCTGAAACAATATCTCTTTGATTGATTGAGTTTTGTTATTAGTTTTCTCCTTTAGGATCAAAGGATATTTTGAAGTATTTAGAGATCTTAGGAATATAATCTTTTATGTTATTAATTATTTCCTATATGCAACAGACTTAGACATGTTACTTGTTCTCCGCACATATAGTGTAACAACTCTTTCGATTACGAATCCCGAATTGACATTTAAATGAGTGTGAGATATACAGTAAATATATTTGTACACCAACAGGCTCACTGGCCTTTAGCATCTAGGCCCTCCTGCCTAATAATCACATAAGCCTTATGTCCTATATAAACCTGACACACCAGCCTATGAAACATATTTACATTTACAACTGGGGCTTGATCTTGGGGTATTACAACGAGGACCTAACATGGGTTCGTGCTTGGCATGCTCTCAGTCCTGTGTGGACCCTCGACCCACCCCATGGAACTCACCCATGTCAAATTAGTTGACATGGTGACCCAAAATAAATTCCACCCATAATTTTTTCAAAAAATATAAGGGAACCTCCTTTTTATTGCAGGGAGGTTTATCAAAAACCATATACCACCTATCCATCTAGTTTTAACTAATTCGTGGATGGATAAACCAGTCAATACAAATGCATTTTTTTGTTCAAAGGTATTTCGTGTCCATTTCGAGGATCCCTAAAAATAGACAATAGTTGTTGTTTTGAAATATTCAAGTCTTTGATTTGGTTTCTATCCAATTCAATGCTATAGTACTCAAACATTATTTCCCTATACTCAGAAATATAGCTCAATTCCCCTTGGGCACTTGCAATGTACCTCACAATGATGTCCAAATAAGTATCCAAGGACACTCTACTTGGTTCTCTGGTGCCCCTTAATAGATATACAAGTGTTATTAACGTATCCAACCCCTCATCAATTTCAATGTTTAGATTGGGTGGTTGTGGTGGGTTGGGGTTTTGCTCTCCTTGGTCTGCTGGTGGGCGGTCTACATTGTCACCGAGTTCCATTTTGTAATACATGATGCAATTTAATAAGGATATTTAATAAGTGGACTTATGACTGAGGTATTACAAACAACAATGTTATTTTATCCCAACAAAATCATTAACATAATTTTGTGTAAAACAAAGAAAAACTATGTGCTATCTTTACAATGAACTTGAAAAAAACCTATACAAGATTGGTGAATTGTTGAGAGATTTACATTCAAGTATTAATTATGTGTAGTGAACCTTTCTAATAAGTTTTGAATTCCATTAGGATTTATATACATAACCTATGACTAATTTTATTTTTTATTTTTGCAAAACCAAGAAAGGAAATGACAAAAAATCAACCATACCTTTCTTGTGATGGACACGGTGGCAAGATCTTGGGCTTTTCTCCTTCTTTAATTTTCCTTTTTTCTTGCTGAAGGAATGAGATTTGCAAGACGTGATGTGCAAATGAGCACAAAACGCATCTGCGGTCCTTTAAAAACGGACACAACATGAATGGATGCACATTCTTGCCGATGAACCTATGTGGCAAGCTTGTTGGAGGTTCAGCGTTAAAAAACCTATAGGATTAGGAACTCATGGACGTTCCCTGCTGACCCCCTTACCACTTTTTTGGCCACCAACTTCGTGCACTCACCCATTGATAACGAAGAAAAAATAAATGATTTTGAAGTTAGACCTAAAATTATTTATGATTGGTTAAAAGCTCATTTTTCTTGTACATAAGGAAATAGGTTAATGAACGAAAACAATAAGACATCTAGGAGGAGTGAAAGTCTCTCTCCTTATGAACCAACAATAAATTATTAACCTAGTTTTCTTTAAATGATAGTAATAAATCAACCTACATTGATAAATAATAACAATGAATCATTATGCTTACTACTAACTAATATTTAAATTATGATAACTTTTTTAAATACAATTTCTATACTTATTCATATAAATTCAATTGAATAGAATATAAGACACGTACATATAAAAAATTAACCTTAAATGCATTAGTTCCATCATCCATAAGTAGATTTATCAAGGTAGTTTGTTTGTTTCTTTATTTCATCGAATCAAGAAAGTGGAACCTTCTTGGAACCTATAACCAACAACAAGCATAATAAACTCACCTCTTGCTCTAGATCAATTGAGCTAATCCTTAGGACTAAGATAATTTGATTCTGTAAATAATATTATTTTTGATATTTTAAACTTTAAAAAACTAAATATAATTATAAAAACTAAGTATAATTATAATGTAAATAAAGTGCAATGTAATATTATACACAACTGACTATAAATGTAAATGAATTTCTTGATGTATTATCATACACTTTTATGCATCTTGGTCAGTGAATTGTTATGGACCGTGTCAACACGACTACATTGATTGGGTGGTCCTCCTTCATTCCTTTGTAAGGGAAGTTGAGTGTTTGAGTGCTTTGATCTTGGTCGATTGGTTGCAATAATCAATCGACAAATTCATTAACAATCGATCGAAAATTATCTATATAAATAATTTCTCTCTCTTTCCAAAAAGTGTAGAAGTTTTGAAACTTCCAACATGATAAATAATAATAAGCTCCAATATATAAATGCAAATTTTGAAATTTAAAATGTTTTTTTTAAGATTATACTCTTTGTTTTTATGGTCTAGTTGTTCGATTTTCCATGTTAATTATTATCATTTGTTATGATAAGTATTTAACAAATGCTTTAGGTTGAAGTCCAGAGGTTGCAAGTTAAAAAAAACAATGAGTTGGTTGAATATGGAACTGCATTACATTTACACATCTACACATGTATAAGCATGCAATGTGCTAACCATTTTTTATTGATAAGTGTTGTACATAATTTCTTTTCATGATATATTATATTAGGTTTTATAATTGTATATTTTTTTCAATGAGCAACAACAAAGCTTGAAGTTGTTACAATAATTTACTCAATATAATCTCAACTGTCATTAACAAGAATATAACTTGAGTAGGGAGGATAACACTCCATTCCACAACCACAAAAGCTAGACCCAATTGACATCTATAATTATAGACCTATACATATATATGTAACATTTTTCATTTCATAAATTTCATAAATAAACTCATGTTTACACATACATTCATAACTTTATTGAAAAGATATTTTCTTTTCAAGATTGAGTGGGTGCACTCAATGCTAGTTTAAGAGCAATATGGATAAGTAGGTAGTATTACAATGTGTATGACCACCTCACTCTATTCCAACACATAACATGTTTGAGAACAGTGGTTGTTCTACCTCAACATAGTGTATACAATTGACTAAGTGATCCATAAATTGGAAATGAGAAATAGGAATGCGAATAACAATGTCTTGGGAATGAGAAATAGGAATGCGAATAACAATGTATAGGTACATATATTCATAACTTTATTAAAAGGATATTTGCTTTTTGAAATTGAGTAAGTGCACTTAGTGCTAGTTTAAGAGCATGGAATAAGAGGAATGCATAGTTACATATATTCATAACTTTATTAAAAGGATATTTGTTTTTTGAAATTGAGTAAGTGCACTCAATGTTTAAGAGCATGGAATAAGAGGAATGTATAGTTACATATATTCATAACTTTATTAAATGGATATTTGTTTTTTGAAATTGAGTAAGTGCACTTAGTGATAGTTTAAGAGCATGTAATAATTGGACATAACTTTATTAAAAGGATATTTGCTTTTTGAAATTGAGTAAGTGCACTCAGTGTTTAAGAGCATGGAATAAGAGGAATGTATAGTTACATATATTCATAACTTTATTAAAGAATAAAGGATATTTGTTTTTTGAAATTGAGTAAGTGTACTCAATGATAGTTTAAGAGCATGGAATAAGAGGACTGTATAGTTACATATATTCATAACTTTATTAAAAAGATATTTGCTTTTTGAAATTGAGTAAGTGCACTCAGTGATAGTTTAAGAGCATGGAATAAGAGGTATGGATAAGTGGAGAGTATTAAGAACATGGAATAAGAAATATGGATAACTGGGGAGTACTACAATGTGTATGTGTATGACCACCTCGCTCTATGTGTATGTGTTCGATCTCAACATAGTGCATACAATTGACTATTGAAAATGAAAAATAGGAATGTGAATAACAATGTATAGGTCCATCTGTTATTTCATCTAACTCATTGGAACAACGAGTGCCATAAACATTACAAGTGTGGATATCATAGGAGTATTGCATTAAAAAAACATGAAATGACTAACTATTGTTTGACCTCACCAAAGTGCATCCAATTAACTAATGTTATGTGTAACCGATGGAGCGAATGCGTATGTTTTTGGCCTATACTTTAATGGAAGGGTGTTACTAAGAAGTAGGTATGGACACGTACTTGGATCAATGCCAATGGTGGTTCCTAATCAATGGAGACATTGAGCGTGAATCCATGAGGATACCATAGAAAACGACTATGAAGAAGGAGATACAACAAAGTATTTGCGATCACAATTTATTTATGGCCTTCACCACCATCGTCATGCATACCAAAGTTCAGCTCACGATGAAAACCATCGTCTTGGATGCCACATGTTGAGGTGAAGGTTTAATATTTTTATGCTAGTGCCACAAATGTAGTGAGTTGTCATGCGTTTTAGAATTAGAGCCAATATTTAATGTTTGGTTTATTATGATTGTAGGTAGTGTGAGAGTGAGGTAGTACGATTGCAGGTAGTGTAATGTAGAGGGTAGGTTGTCATGTATGTATGTTTGTCAACATAATACATATTTAAAAAAAAAACAAAAAAAACATAGGATATTTATGGAAAATAAGTTAAATTCGAGACTTTATCAGTTACTATAGTATCTTTTTTGGATGGTACTAAATATGGTGTACAATGATTTCAATGTTAATTAAACCAAGTAATAGAAGCATCGATGATAGATGACACTCTATAATTAATGTAGGTAGGTAGTACGGTCTCCTTTCTCAAGTTAGTTCATTTATGAGGAGTTTGGATAGAGTTCAATTTGAATCATTTGGTGCATTGAATGCTGATTTGAAGATGTAATAGAGTTATTAGAATGTTTAAAGAAGTGGGTCACATATTAGTGATTCCATTGATCCTCTTTACTTTTCCATTAGGGAATTTGATAAGATTTTGTCACTATCAACTATGTTAAAAGGAGAGTCATCATTAAGATATACCATCTCACCATTATATTTCTCATACATTGAAACTTAGTGCCAATGGGAAGTCATATGGAATGAAACTCCAAAGTCTATCAATCATGCACTTTGGCCTACATAGGTTGCGAAAGATGCAACAAAGGCATCTCCACCATCCTCGAGAGAATAATTTTCAGACTCGTTCTTTTCCTTCTTATTCTTCTTCTTCTCTTCCTTGTAGTCCCTTCTAAAACTCTTGACCTTGCCTCAATTCCAACATCTTGCCGTAGACTGTCCAGGAGACTTGTGGCTCCCACGAGATTTGGATATACCTTTTCTCTCTTCTTTCCTTTCTCCTTCGATCTTCCATGAACAACCAAAGCCTCATTGGTGGATTTTGAAGCTTTTCGCCTCACCTCCTCTGAGAGTAAAGAAACCACGACCTCATCAACCACCAATTCCTTCATATTGCTTCCAATGGACACTACTAGGTTATCCCATGCATATGGAAAATAACACAAAAGGGTCATACAATAGTCCTCCTCATCCATATTCACTCCAATTGATATCAATTGGGCCACAATGGTATTAAATGCATTCAAGTGCTTGACTACAGAATCACCATCACCCATTCTCAAGGAAAACAACTTTTTCCACATAATTTTTTTATTAACCATGGATTTAGTCTAATACAAGCCCCCCAACTTCTTTTAGAGAGTTGATGTGGTTTTTTCTTCAAAAACTTTCATTAATACCAAATCGACCAAACATAACCTATTAAGGCTTTTTTCCTTTCTCTCCAATACCACCCAATCTTCATCTATCATACCAATGGGTTTGGTTCCTGATACCGCAACCCATAGATATCGATCTATGATAAAATCCTCCATATTGACCTTCCATAACTCAAAGTTAGTGCCATTAAACTTCACCATTTCTAATCTAGGGGTACTTTCCATTTGCTTGCAACAAGATTTCTTTCTGCGCAAACTCCCACTTAAACAATGATTAGATAAAAAAACCCTTGTCTCTAACACCTTTGAACTGAGGTGATCAAGATGTGATACCAAATGCAAGGAAGCAAAGGCTTAGAATACGCTTCCTACACTATATATGAGAGAAGAATGTGCATAAACTGAAAAAACAAAAACAAAACACAATTGTAACAAAGAAATAAACAACAAACCATAGACAACACAATTTCCTCGGGAAAACACTTCTGAGAAAAAAAACCCACACTCTAAAGCACATTCAATATATCATTCAACATCTGATTGGTTACAATACATAGTCTTTGCACTCTCAAGAAGAGTGTTTGAAGTAGTAGCATAATTATGCAGAAATTTCTGCACCATAAGGGTAAGATAAGACTCACATTCTATGATTTCCTCCAGCCTTAGCACTCAATAAATAGGCATAGTAAAACCATCCACCATTTATGGTTTACCATTTTTTCATACTAGAAACCACCAATAGGTTATTCCCTACCACTACTCTACAAGTATTCTTTGCTCTATTACAACACTGCAAGTATTCTCTACGCAACTACAACACTGGAAGCATTGTCTACTCACCTACAACACTACAAATATTCTCTGCTTTACTACAACATTGCAAGGTGTATGACACACAAGTCCCAACAAAAACAATTTAGATCTCTCTACAATATATACTATCTAAAATTGTTATAGTGATTTCATAGTCTCTCTTTTTTATTATATATATATATATATAGGTAGACTAGATTGAGCATTGGAGTAGAGAACACAAGATCTACAAGTCAAGTGGTTCAGATAATGTAAGTGATTGAGATGGGAGTAACGTGCCATTCATTCATGGCTCGACTCCTATCTATTCCGGAGCCAGAGTTAAATGACACTAGGAGGGAGAAGAAACATGATGTGTGGAAAGAGCTACAACAAAGTCTTTGCGAACAAAATTTATTTGCGACCTTCAATGCCATTGCCATGCATACCAAAGCCTAGCTAATGACAACAACCACCATCTTGGATGCCACATATCAAGGCGTAGTTCCACATATTCAACGATCTATCCTACACTTCACAATCAGAGCCACACTATAATGTTTGGTTTATTATAATTGCAGGTAGTGTGAGAGGGTAGGTTGTTAGATGTAGAAAATATAAAAATCAATAAATTGAACCACTCAAAATTTAGTATTTTTAAATGATTCTAATACACTAAAAAATAACAAATATGGTTAGCAAATTTACCTACACAAAGATTAATTAAATCCCATTTTGAACTAATAAACAAAATTAAACATATAAAATTGTAAAAATTGAAATATATCTCTCTATATTTTTTTAAAATCGAAATAATAATACATGTTTTTAGAAAATAAATAAATTTGAAACCCTCCTAGTTAGCAGGTACTAAATATGGTGTAAAATTATTTCAATGTTAATTAAACCAAGCAATATAAGCCTCAACGGTAGAGGGATTGCTATACTTAATGCATGTAGGCAATGTGCCCCCCTAGTCAAGTAAGTGGATATAGTTCAACACAAATCATCTGGTAGGTTGAACGTTGATTTTGAAGAGGTAAGAGAGTTATTAGAATGTTGATAGAAGTATTTCTGACATCTACAGAGATTAATGAAGTTTCAAAGTTGGACTTTGATGATGTGTTTTCATGCTCAAACCATGTTTAGGTGCACAAACTATAATTTTGTAACTTTTTAACCAATTTATGTTTTAATGAGCATGCATATTAGACTCCTATTTGCATGTATAACATAAGTTTGTATTTTAAGGCATTGAAGGTATCTCTTATTTATCTATTTACTATTTTTTTTTAAATTACTAGTGTCTATATTAACTCTATATTTATCATATGTTGAGAGGGATCAAGTCCCTCTAGGTGCAATTATTTTTTCAATTTTTTTCAATTTTTGTTTATATATATATATACACGCCATGTATCAACTCCATGTTGAGAACAAAAGGAATTACACATCACATCTCCCTCATATGAACAAAAAAACATTGAAATGTTTTAACCAAGATCCATCTTAACTCCGGATCTATCACGCGCCTAGAGGGATCAAATCCCTACCTTACCTCAATTTTTTCAATTAAAAGAATGTTTTCACCTCTAGGGACTTGATCCCTCTCCATGCATGATATATCTGGACAACACACCATTGAAATGTTTTCATCAATATCCATCTTAACTCCGGATCTATCATGCGCCCAATTGGATCAAATCCCTACCTTACCTCAATTTTTTTCAATTAAAAAAATGTTTTCACCTCAAGGGACTTGATCCCTCCCCATGCATGATATATATAGAGTTAAGATGAATCTAGGTTGGTTATATATATATAACCAACCTAGATTCATGCCATGTGTCAACTCCATGTTGAGCATGGAAGGAATTACACATCTCTCTCATATGAGAAACAAACCATTGAAATGTTTTAACCAAGATCCATTTTAACTCTAGATCTATAATGTTCTTAGAGGGATCAAATCCCTTTAGGTGCAAACCTTTCATCAAGTTTTTTCAATTTAAAAAAAGTTTTCACTTCAAGGGACTTGATTTCTCTCCCTGCATGATAGATACTGAGTTAAGATGGTTCTTTTTTTTTTCCTAATCCTAAGAAAAAAAGATTTTATATTTCGATGAGAAATATACATGTTCCATTAGTTCTTTTAGAACTGTTCCATCTTGCTCCATACCCTCATGATAAATGTCTGGCCCCCAAAAAACTATTTTTGTCTATCCCAACCCTTTTTTGCTTAACCAAAAATACATTGTCTTCTCCTTGTACATTAAGATCCACTAGTTGTATGAAACTAGGTGCCCAGTCTTTCCATATACATCGATTTATATAAAAAAATAAAGTCCAAAAATAAAGTTCAGGAAACTATCAATAGATACAAAACATTTTACAAATGCGTTTGATATTCCCGTTTTGTATCATTTTATAGTCGAAACTCCATGGCCTCAGTTTCAACTCTGCTATGGGACTCATAGTCACCAAAATCTCTGGGTTGAAGTTCTAATGCTTCCTTAGATAATTCATCTGCTTTTTTGTTCAGTTCATGAAGGATGTGATTGAAAGATAACCAACGGAAGGACTGCATAGTATATTTGATCTCTCGTATGACATATGAGAGATTGATATTTTGAATTGTGATCTTATTAAAGGCCTATTCTATCACCAATTTGGAATCTCCAAAAATTTGTAGTTTTTGAATGTCCTTTTCTTTTGATGTATTCTGAAGTGTCCAAAGGCCAATGAACTCAATCTTGTTGTTGGTACCAGGTTTTGGAGCATAACGAAT
Source organism: Picea engelmannii (assembly GCA_009831015.1). NCBI lineage: Eukaryota > Viridiplantae > Streptophyta > Pinopsida > Pinales > Pinaceae > Picea > Picea engelmannii. The sequence continues at coordinate 3,106,392 of ML776905.1, read as the reverse complement.
GTGGATATAGTGATTGTGGGAGATATGAAGAACTAGTCCCACTCCACTCCTCAATGGGTATCCCTAACTTTCTCCGTCAAAATAACCCAAGGTATCTCATAATCAATTGTTGGGGGGATGAGAAGCCTAAGATTTCTATTTCTTGGATATTCTTTGTAGGTGGAATCTACTGATAAGGTATGCACCACTATGATCTTAGGAGGGATATACTTGTCTTGAAAGATAGCTTGATCCCTTTCCCACTAGATGTTAGTGATTAACAAACTTGGTAACCCTGTATATAGACTAACTGTTCAATATTGTATCCAAGTGTTGAAGCCGTCTTCCAGTGACAGACCATTCAAGGATGAATTTTCTTGCAATTTATCCTTGATCAATGCCGCTACTTAGCTTATATAAGCACAAAAGGAAAATAAGTGAGAAATTGATTCTGAGCAAGTTTACAAAGAAAACATCTTCTAGGGCCCGACCAACTCCTCTTCAAAAGGTTGTCCCAAGTCAATAGTTTATTGTTTAGGGAAAGCCACATGGTTGTTTTACAATGAATCGGGTCTTTCAATTTCCAAAGGGGTTTCCACCACCACGAAGATTCACCATCCTGGGTCTGTGATTCTTGCCAGGATTTATATCCAAGATTAGCAGTGAAGGAGCCATCTCTGGGGTTTTTGGTCCAGTAAAGGGAGTCCTCAGAATCTTCTAGTCTCACATATTTCTTACAGAGTAGATCGATGTAGGTTTCCCATTCAATATTGTGGTTTATAGGTAAATCCAGGTTGGTCGATGATTTCCAACCTGGATGCCCTATCAGTTGAGGGGATCCAATACATGCGTCTAATAGGAAGAAAATTCCACGTTCTATAAGGGATTGTAGGAGGGGGGAGAAAATATGTATTAATTACCTACTCCAAGCCATGGATCCTCCCCCAACCTAATGCTTCATCCATTACCTATGTTCCATGCCATCTAAGCCCCAACCAATGGGGAGGTGGCAACAAAATATTTCTAGACAAGCGATCCAACATTTTTTTTGTTCATAGTTCTGAACCATTCTTCAATATTTTTTCCTGGGAAGTATTTTGTACTAATGACCCTCGTACATAATGAATTACCTTGGGTAAGGTGCCAAAGGTTCCTACCTTCTAGTGCTTGTGCAAAGTGATGAATTTGTTTCAGTCCCCATCCCCCCAACTCTTTTGGAAAACCAATTTTATTCCATTATACTAGGGGCATGCTAACCGGGAAGTGTTGTCCAGCCCAGAGGTACTGGAAACACATTCGTATAAACAATTTTAGTACTCCTTTAGGAATTTCCATGATAGAATTACAGTACACCAAGATACTATCTAGAACGACCTTTAAAAGTACTAGTCTTCCTCTTCTAGAAAGAGTACGGTTGACCCACATCATTATTCTTCCCTCGATATTCTTCACTAGCCAATTCCAATCTCCTTTTCGATAAAAATCTAGTTTCAGATGGAAGCCTAGGTATTTTATACCCTCCTTGATGGATAGTCAGTTGGCTAGGAGCAGATTTGAAATATAAGCCTGGTCGGATTTAGAGACATTGTTCAAGATTAAGTTTGATTTCTCCATGTTGATTTGCATGCCAGTCGCTTTGCAGTAGCTATCCAGGATATGTTTGAGGGACAAAGCTTCAGATTGTGTACCAAGAATACTGCAAAAATGTCGTCGACAAATAATAGATGGGAGATAGTCTCTGAGCTAGTGATATTGATACCCTTGAGAGGGTATTGGTTCTTGGCCTCCTTAATTAATTTGTTGAGGGCCTATGCTACTATTAGGAAGAGGAAGGGGGGCGGTGGGCAACCTTGTCGAACTCCTCTAGACACCTTGAAGAAACAGGACGGATATCCATTGATCAACATAGTATAAAAGGAACTGTTGAGACACCCCATGATCCAATTGACCATTTTTCAGTCCAACCCCATCTGTAAGAGAGTGATCCAGAGGAAATTCTAGTCCACCCTGTCATAGGCCTTCTATAAGTCTAACTTGAGGATGACTGATTGGATATTTTTCGTTTATACAAAGTGTAGTGTTTCTTGTGCCAAAGTTGTCACATCATGGATCTAACGATTGTCCATGAAACCAAACTATTCTTCACTAATGAATTCACTCATCAAAGGTATGATACATATGGAAATGATTTTAGAGATCAAATTGTAAGACGCCTTGGCACAAGCAATGGGTCAGAAGTCCCCAAAGGATACTGCATTTTTTTTGGTATAAGACAAATGAAATTGGAGTTTAGGGCCCCATGAATTTGTCCTACTCTTTGGGACTCAAACCATCAACAATAAATCCTTCTTGATGAGTTAGTAAAAAGTTTTATAGAATTCCACCGGGAACCCATCCGGACCTAGGATCTTTCCTCTTTGCATAGAGAACAAGGTTGTTTTGATCTCCTCCCCTAATACTTCCTTAGCTAAAGTCCTGTTCATTTCTTCTGTAAAGACACGGGGAAATTTTTGGACCACAAAGAGGATATCTTGTTGGGGCATCCTTTTGGTGCCTTGAAAATATTTTCAAAGTGTGTGGCCCTTGATTCCGTTTTTTGTGAGAAAGTGGAAGCCATATTACCGTCATTGTCTTTAATGTCCCAGATTGTGTTGTAATTATTTCAGTGGTTTGAAAAGGTGTGGAATTATTTTGTATTATTGTCACCAGCCTCCAACCAAAGGGCATGGCTATTCATACCCAACATTTGTTCCTCTTTCTTGAGCCAATCTCCTCTTATTTCTTCAATGTGTTTCAAATCCACCAATTAACTAGGGCCAAGTGTCCCCCCTTCCAGATTATTATGAAGAGTAGACAATTTGGTTTCTATCTCGTGTAAGTCTTTTAATTTGTTATCCTTATAGACTGGTAGCCACTTCTTGATAGCCCATTTTATATGAGTCAATTTATCTTCAAATTGTTTCATCAACGTAGTCAGGTTGTCGGGAGTGAGATGGTGCTAGTTTTTTTTTACCAAATCGTCGAAGTCTTCTTCTCCAAACTAGGCATGGAGGAATTTCAACGGGGATGGAGTGGAAGAGGATCCTAAATCCCATTGGAGCATAATTAGGTAGTGGTATGATAATCCCCCTTCTGAAACCCAAGATTTCGATTGGAAATTCAGATTGAAAAAGGATTCTGAAACCAAAAATATGTCCAGTCTTTTTGCCACATAGACAGATTCCATTCTGCGATTGTGCCAGGTGGGAGAAATTTTATTGGGTTCTAATTCAACAAAATGGTGCTTCTCTAGAAAATTCGAGAAGAAATGTTTCAATCTATCCTCTCTCTAAATAGGACCCAAAACTTCATGTGATGAGAGGGTAAAGTTCATGTCCCTTCCGACAATGGTGAAAGGGTCCTCAAACATCTTCTCATATGACAATGCTTCCCAATAGGAATCTCTATTTTCATAGGGTCCATAAATATTTAGGATAGAGAAGGTAAGGTTGCTATCCTTATGTCTTAGAGTAACCTGAATTGTTGATTTTTCATTATGGGTGGATGAAGCTCTAAAGTCAGGGCTCCAACCCAAAATAATTCCTCCCGACATCCCATCTTCATCTAGAGCACTAAATGACCAATTCTCTAGGAAAATGTCTAGGGTATCTCTAGCCTTAGAAGCCATGCACATTGTTTCTTGTAGCATTATGATATCCACATTATGACTTCGGATGAGTCGCTTGAGGGATAATATTTTGTGAGGGCCCCCAATCCCTCTACAATTGAATGACATAATGATCATTTTTTGGTGGGGGAAAGGGATATCCCTTCTCTAAGCACCCTTGAAATGGTGGATTGAGTGCCTTTTTGAACCTCTTCTACAACCTTCTCTTTTTCTTTATGGAGGAAGGATTTTCTTCCAACCTACAATACTGTGGGGGGATCTAGGGTTAGACACCCTTTAGAAGGGATCTTCAGTTTATGAACTCATTTTGATCTTAGAGCATAAAATTGTGTGGAATGAGGAGAGTTGTCTGCAAGTGAGGAGGGGGGGACATTGTTTGGGTGAGTAAGATCCTCCCTTTTCTCAAGTTTATTGATTTTTTCAGTGGGGGGAGGGGGGGACTATGGAAGAGGGGAGATAGTAGGTAGGTGATGGGGGGGAGCATGGAGGAGAGGGGAAATATTAGGGGCTTGCAATAGGGATAATAAATTGAGGGGGAGGAGGTGGAGGAGGGGAAAATGTTGAATCTTGTGGTAGTGTGGGGGTTTTGGAGTAAGGGGGCGAGGGGGAGGATTTGGGGAAGGGGAGGAGTTCTCAATTGCAGTAACTTCCAAATTACAGGTTAAAGGATAATAAATGACCATACCTTGAGAATTTATTTGAACCAAATCATCGAGAGCCTGGTTGGTGGGAATCAACTCGTCATGGATTATATTTATCTTCTCCTAGCGGTCATCCACTTCCACTACCTCAACCTACTCTAGGAGTTCCATCATGGAATTTTTTTTCCAAAACCTTTTAGGTCCTGAAAATTCTAGTAAAGGGTGAGTACATTGGGCACAAATGTGGCCAATCTCATGGCACCTGTGACAGAAGAAAGGAAAACACCAATAGTCAATTGTTTGATTCTAGGTTCTTTCTTCATAGACAATGTCAATGGACTTGATCATTCCTTGTCGAGTGTCCACTTCAATCTAAATCCAGGATCATTTGTGGTCTTTTTTGGTGGCCTAGTTGGGTTCCATACCAACAAATGTTCCCAGTTTATTGCCAATTTTCTTGAGGGCCTCCAAAGACCAGAAATCCAACGAAAGGTTGGGTAGAATGGCCCAGACTCGTAGGATAATATTAGTCTCCTTCATGGGGTTGAAGTTGATATAATAGGGTTTTATTGTGAGTTTAGAAGGCTCCCATGACCAATATTTTGACAAGATACTCCTGCAGTAAGCCTTCGAATGAGAAATATATGCAGTCAAAATCTGGTACATAATCGATTAGGGGGAGCCACTGAGATTCCGACCAGGTGTGTAGTGCCTTATCCCCTAGTTTTTTTCCTATGAAATGACCCACCAGTGTTTGACTAACATAATGAAAAAACTTTGAAACTAGTATTTCTTTTCCAAATACCATTTGAACCAAGACATTTTTCTCCCTTATGCACTTCGATACTCGTCTTCCAAACTTATGTGGAGGGGGATCCACAAACTTATTTTTTCCTCTCATCTCAGCATCATTCCTAAATGAGTCCCGACTATGCAAGGGTGGGGTATGAGAGGGAATTTGTAATGCATGGTCCTCGTGTTCGATGGCGGAAGGGGTGGGGGGAAATGCATGTGAGGGAATGTTTGTTTGAATGTGACGACCCACATACTTGCAATCAGATCGAGGGGACTATGGGAAACAACCTTTTGCATGTTCAAAATCTATGGAGGATCTGTGCTGAGTGCCAAAAGGTAAGTCTTGTGTTGGACATACTTTCATTGATGTATTGTCATTGATTTCAACAACTGATGACACACATGAAGCTCATAAGGAAAAACCCAGTGCAGAAATGTGATCATGATATAAATCCCCCAGGACAAACTAGGACCATTGGATACACAAACGCCAGATCAAGGGTAGGGATTGATTGTAGAGCGCGAAGGGAGAATTAAACTACACGCTATTTCCAATCCTGCAATTATTCTAGATCGTTAGATCTCATCGACTCAAAGATCAATGACTATGGATGATCCACCAACAATCACACAACTTCAAATTGTAGAGTTTGGGAGATGAACTAAACCACATGCAAGTTACGGTTCCACAATCCACACCGACCGTCGATGGTCACCCGCTAATAGATACGCAGTTAGAATCAATTTCACTACCAAGGCCGAAGCCCTAGAGTCACAAACTCCCATCAACTGTCAGATCTAGAAAACCCCTCGATCGTTGATCTATTCAAAGCACACCAAGGTAGTAGTGGTCAACTTCGATGCTGACCACTTCGGGAGAAAAGGGTTGAGAATAAGTAAGATCACCTGAAGGCCGAAGTCCCTAAGTAAATGAGGACTGTCTGATCTGAAGAACACTTTGGGAGACATCAGGACCATCAGATCATGTTTAGTGGAAGGACAGAGTAAGCCACAAATGTCCTGAAATAGATGCAAGTCATATGATCTGAGGAAAAACTTCGAGAGACATCTTGATCTTCGGATTGAGGAAAGTAGAAGGATAGGATAAGCAAGGCCAAAGGTCTGAGATCCCGAATATATGAATTCCCGATAGCTGTTGGATCGTGTTAAGACTTTTCGGGTTAAAGAATGACCATTGGATGAAGTCAAGTTACTTGAGGTTTACACTTCAGGGAATCTCACTTCGGGAGAATTGGGAAGTGGAGAAATCAAATTACCCAAAGTCTTGAAGACTAAGGTATCATGAGTCATCTGATCAGAGTAACACTTCGGGAAGTATCCTGGCCGTTAGATCAAGGAGAAGAAGACGTGCCACATGAAGAGATCTACTTCAGCAAGGACATGTGGCATAATCAGATTATGACAAGTGTCAAGGTATCATAGGTACTTTAGGAATACGTAAGACACAAATATAAGTGACATGTGGCAGCCACTCAATCAGTGCCACGTCAACAAGTGACGTCAACAAGTTATGTCACTCCGGGAGTTTCACCACCAAAAAACACCTGAAGTCCCGAAGTGGACATGAGTCGTCCAATCTGAAGAACACTTCAGGAGCATTCTTGACCGTTGATCAAGTACAGTGGAAGCATAGCGTAAGTGGAAGTGTCAACCGACAACAAAATATCTCCACCGCTTTATGACTTATTCGATAGGTGATCTCTCCGGAGGAAATTGGACAATGATTATCTGAACCCTCAAAGCCCCAAACTCCCGAAATAAACGTGAAACATTCACTCACCTATAGATTAAGTCATGATCGTTGATTTGTTCAAAACCTCTGGACAAGCTAGGATCGTCCGACTAACAGAAGAATGAATGTTGACCATCTGATCTTTTTCGGTGGAATCTGATTCAGGAGATTTGAAAGGTTGCAAAGGCCTGACATCTCGAAGGATGAAGTACCGAAGAACATGGTCCAAAAACTGGACATATGGGGGCTAAAAGGAAAAGTGTAAAAGAAGAGACAATGCTTAAATTAATAAGCCCTTGGTTCTACGCCTGTGGTCACATGTAAATGGGTTGAAGGAAGCGCCTCTGCAGAACTCGGTTTCTGCAATATTTGCAGAGATATAGAATCAAGATAAAAATAAATCGATCCATACTTGTGATCGATTTATGAAAAATAGGTCAGATGGTTGTTAAAATGATGTGTGGTTATGAAAAGTCATGTTAGTGACTGTGTTACTTAAAACAAGGGTTATGCAATATTAAATGAACAAACATGTTGTTTATGAAGAGTTGTGTTGAAAAGTTTAAAGGCTTATAAATATGCTGAGATGTGAATTAGAAAGGGTGTCCATCAATGTCTTATTGAAGATCAAGAACAGAAGGAGACAGATCAACAATTATGCAATCCAATGTTTAATATAGAAGACCATTATTGGACTGCATATCCTAATTCCAGATTGATGAAATTAAGGTTGGTTGGGAGGTGCAAGGGCAGGTTGGAGCTTGTAGGGGAGTAGTTGTTTCCTTGTTAGTTGTAGCTGACTAAATAGGGGGCTATAACCTCCTACCAGTTGGAGCTGGTGAACAAGGGTGTGGGTTCATCCTGATCAGTGGGTGTTGATCTAAAGAGGAAGAACATCTTCCTTCTATTGTAACTTGTAAAACATATTTTTTCATTTAATAGAAAAGTGTTTGTGGTTTTTCCCAATTGGGTTCCAAGATAAAATGTTGTGCTCAAATTTTGTTTGCATTGACAAAAGTAAAAATATGATCAAATTATTGTGTCACTGATTCACCCCCCCTCTCAGTGACAGGATCTAATCCTTCATCTTGATAATTACACTGCTTGAATTCGGACAGGGAGGGGAAGGCCTTCATACACATGGGAGACGATTCATAGTCCACCAAATTGTCTTGCTCCATAATTCCAAATGGGGGTTAATGCCTACGGAGAATGTCGGGGAGGGGACAAAGATAGGTGGTCAGAGAAGTGGGTAGGGCCTTGCGGCTTCTGCGCCCACAGTTATGTGTGCATCCAAAAGACTAACCGTGAACCACCTAGATCTTATCGAGCCAAACCATTCAAGATGGTTATATATATATATATATATATATATATATATATATATATATTAAAATCTTTTACTTAAGGTGGACATTACAATATTTTATTTATGACCCACATTGAAATATGTTTTTGTTATTAATATTTTATAAATTCCAAGTGTCAACTCCATGTTAATCATGAAAGGAATTACACATATCCCTCATGGTGGGCTCTAGAAAGTGCCTTTTGGCACAATAAACTCCAGGTTGAGCATGGAAGGAATTACACATATCACTCATAATAGGATGTAGAAAGCACCTTTCAATGCAATAAAGTGAGAAATGGTATCTTGTCAAGTGCGGATATGGACATGAATAATCATATTGAAATTGAAGTGGTAACTTGACATGTGTTGATATGGACAATAAGGATTCGATGCATGCTGATATGAACAAGAAGGACTCGATGCATGCTAATATGAGCAAGAATCCTCATATGACAAGTTCTTTGAAAATTCAAATGGTTTGATCACTCATAACTTGTAGAGAGGCTTGAGATAGTTGTACACATTGTTTCTGTCAATGGAAGTAAACATTTATTTGTCCTAGCTTTTCATATGATTTTTTTTCATGTTGCAACTGATAGGAATAGATGCAATGCAATCGATTTTATACATTGTTATATATGCATATGTATATGTATAACTATATAATGAAAATGTATGAATCAATAGAGATAGTGAAAGCCAAGGTGAACAATGCTCTTAAATATGCAAAAAGATAAAGTATTGGAAATAGATTCAAGTTCTAGAATTGGTGAAGGTTGTTTACCCATCCATTGCAGTTAAAATGAGAGGAATGCATTTTTCTATGGCATTGTTTAAGCTTGTTTCCTGGGGAATTATGCTTCTCAAACTCAAGCAATAGGGAAATGGAAAAATCAAAGGAAGGAGAAACATGAATAACGATTGCTATTGTTTCCAACCATTGCATGTCATTGCATCCAATACCAAGCAATGCATTAAGAGCCCAAAAATTGTTTTCTCTACCAATTTTGGTAGATGACATAGAGATGGAAACAATGTTGTTGTTTCATTAATTTCCCAAGATGAAGAAGAAACTCAAGAACAAGTAGAATACATTGTCAGGAAACCATAGGAAGAAGGAAAAGACACTGAATATGTTGGTCAAATCTTGTGGGTTTGTTGCTACCTCTCTCTCACATTGAGCAACTACTTTCACAAAAATATGAAGGCACCACTTGGAAAAGAACTGAGTGTTCACATTGAATGAAGTTTCTCAAAGAATTGTGCACTTGGAGAAATTATTAGAGATAAAGAAGAGACTTGACCCACTTGGGTTCTTCTCAAGTGAGTTGTTTGAATCTTTGTTGGGCACATGGAAATATATGGTGACATAGATATTATCTATAGAATATATAGACAAGTACTTCTACAACAAATCCATATGGACCGTGCATTTATCCCTGCTATTGTTGTTTTGATGGTTTTTTATGCCATTCACGGTGTTGTGCATGTTTCATCACTTGGGTGAGAAAAACAATGGCACGTGCATGCCCAGTTGGGCCTACTAGACAAGACAAACGCTCATGAGTGGGTTAAAAAATCCAAACACATGTAATAAACAAATAAAAAAACTAAAACAACTATGAAAATAAAAAGTAGAATGCATAAGAAACTTTAGAACCATAAACAATCAACCAATGACCAAGATAATGCCACCAATGGATAACTATATTAGTTGGAAAAACACCATAGAGAAAAATGAGGACTTATGGATCCCCTCTTCCTTCTTGGGAGGGCTCTTGAGTTCCCTAATGGAGATATCTTCTTACAATGGAAGAAAAATGGAAAATGATGAAGAAAATCAATGCCTATTCCCTCAAGAGGTGAGTGGAATGGCCTATTGCAATGATACTTGAATACTCCAACGAGAACAGAGGATTCTCAAGGGATAATGTGTTGGACAACTGAGAGGGGGGGTGAATCATTTGTCACCGTGCTTAAACAATTATGCTTCTTTTAAACTCTTTGCAGAAACACTGAATGATGATCACATTAATGCAGGGAAATAAACAATGGTACATTCAACATCAGTCACATATATGATAAACACAGAGACAAATATTTCCCGAGGAAACCCATACAGGGTAAAAACCTCTTTTTCTTTATATGATNGAGCACCAACTCATAATGAGGCTACAACCTCAGTTTTGCAAGCTACAACTTGCTGAGAGCACCAACTCTCTGTTTTCTCTAGCACCCACTAGAAGGAAGCACCAACTCCTTGGTTTCTCTAGCACCAAGTAGAAGGAAGCACCAACTCCCTGGTTTCTCTAGCACCAACTAGAAGGGAGCACCAACTCCCTGAGTGTTTCCAGCACCGATTGGATGGAAGCACCAACTTCCAATCATACAGGCACCAACCTGTATAACAGAGAACAAGAGTTCTCCCTTGCACCACCCTGACACCCTGGTTTCTCTGGCTGCAACCAGATGGAAGCTACAACTCCCTGTGCTCAAGAACTCACTTGAACCTATGAGGACAACATTCCTCCCTAGCACCTCCCTTCCACCCTGAAATAAAAATCTTTGCTACTGAAACTTATTACAGTGATATGATGTTCAACAATGGCTTACCAGACTTATCACTGTTCTGTTGCATTTCGTTGCTCTGTCTGCCTCATTTCCTTTCTGTACACATGACTTGCACTATCTGTTCTTCTTCTTTTTATACTCTGTGCGCCATGTCCATTCACTGGACAGTTCCTCTTCTATTCAATTCAGCTGCTGCACTCTCCTCCTTCTTCACACATGAATCACCTTCACCAACAACAACCACAACAAACTCCGACGGCAACAACCACTCTTCTCTTCTCTATACCATGTATATATATAGCTTCTGTGCATCTTGTGCATGAAATATTCACCATTATTCTGCATGCTCATACCGCACCAATATCCTCCACATCTCAAGTGCTTTGCTTGATCATCATCGCGACTCTTCAACTTCTATGGCAGTTCAACCCCTGTGTCTATCATCACTAGGTGTTAAGCCGAGATTCCTTTTTCTCTCTGGCAGTTGAGACTCTTCGTCTTCTCTGTTACAGTCGATCTCATCCTTTCTGTTTTAGTTACAAGCTCAAACCCTCATCTAGCTGTCAATTTCCTCCATGAATCGTCTTCATTCCTCTGGCAGATTCCATGTGACTCTTCAGCTCCTTTGGAAATCACACCGAAGTCTCTTCGCATCCTCTGGTAGAAGCCATCAATGGTTTCTAGCAGTTTCACTGTGTCGTGCAATAGTAGCCCTCCTATCTTGTTCAAATTCACTTGCACCGTTGGATTGAATCCATGAGATCTTGCATTCATTTCAGCATTTCGGCATTCGACAATTCTATGCTGAGTGTCTCGACACTTCATTTCGCGATCTCCAAAGTTCCGATACATAACTTTTCTGCACTAGCTCCTTCCCCAATATGACTATGGTCATAACCAAGCTCCTATGCAAAAAACGCTTTTTGCGAATTCGCGTTTCATGAATCTGGAGATGAGGCATCTCGACTTTCCAAGTCGCGATCTCTCAAACCCTGAAATGGAACTTATCTGGACTGACTCCTTCCCTTCTCGTGACCATGGGCTATGACCATAGCCTTATTCATAAGGCGCTTTCATGATTTCGCATTTCGTGAGTTTGGAGATGAGACATCCCGACTCTCCAAGTCGCGATCCCCGATACCCCGAAATGGTGTGGGATCAATGGTCCTAATCAGAGCTTCATTCAATGGCTGCGATTGAATCGCAATTTCGCATATCGCAAAATCGACATTCTTGTTGCATTGTTTACTTGCCTCTCCATGTTGCAATCCCCGAAACTCCGACACGGAATGGAATCAACGGTCCATATCAAAGCTTGATCTGACAGCTCAGATTACATCACGATTTCGCATATCGCGATATCGGGATTCCTGATGTTAATAATCTTTGACATGTTCAACTCGCGATCCTCGAAACTCCGACATGGACTGGAATCAACGGTCCAAATTCAACCTCGATCTGATGGCTCAGATTAAGTCACGATTTCGCATATCGCGATTACGCCTGCTTCTCCTTGTTATACTTTTAAAAGGTGTGCAGGTTCTCCTTGATCCAACGATGGTTGGGTTCTACGCTTGGATCTAATGCCCAAGATCTATCCTCCATATCTGCGCGCTCCTCGTGTCTACATTGATATCTCATGGTCATTGGGAATTCGGGATGGGATCCAAAGATCACCGATGCTTCTCCTCCAATCTTACGCATCCTCCTTACTTGGAAGAATTTCTAAGTGTCAAAGGCCTCGACTTTTGATCCACTTGTGATCCTAAGTACGCTATCTCCCTTGAGATTTAGCCATGAGTTAACCTCATCCCTGGTGCACACCTACGCACTGCATTCGACTCTGCGTTAATTCCTCCTGAGCTTACTTTGTTCCTATTTTTCCATCGATGCACACTCTGATATTGCCATCAATTACAAGCATATACTACCTATAAAGCATGCCAACCATCCTCTGCACTATCTCTTTTGATCTTCTCGAGTTTTCTCTGCAGCATATTCCCAAACTACTTCTGATGCCCGTCTATTACATTCCTCCTATACTCATGCCATCTTCACTGTTGTACTTGCCATCAATGACAAGCATACACTACCTATTAAACATTTGCCAACAATCTCCCCCTTTAGCATTGATGGCAACTAAGACACCTGAATTCTTTTCTCCCCCTTTGACATCAATGTCAAAGAACAGACATGCTACCCCTGAGCTATTGTAGTAATTTTTAGGAGGCATTAGATATTCAAACAATACAAAACTCCCACTAACAAGATGGACTCTTTTAGGTGTGAAATGAAATGACACCCAACTTCTGTCTAAGATATTCAAACGGTGTCTTGGCTAGGGGCTTAGTAAAGATGTCTGCAATTTGTTCTGTAGTGGGAATGTAATGGACCTGAACAATCTGATTGGTGACCTGCTCTCTTAGAAAATGATATGTTATGGGAATATGTTTTGTCTTGGAGTGGAAGACAGGATTTTTAGACACACTGATGGCACTAGTGTTATCATAATGAATTGGGATCGGTGCAGTGTATTTTACCTCTAAGTCTGCAAGTGTCTGAATCATCCATAATACCTGAGTGAAACAGGTGGCATCAACAATGTACTCTGCCTCTGTGGTTGATAAATAAATGGAACCTTGCTTTTTACTAAGCCAAGATACTAAGGAGTCACCCAAGAAGAATGCTCCTCCACTGGTGCTTTTTCTCTCATCAACACAGTTTACCCAATCTGCATCTGAATAAGCAGTCAACTGAAGACTTTGATTTCTGGGATACCACATACCATAAGTCATTGTTTCTTTTAAATACCTGAATATCCTTTTGACAGCTTGCAAATGACTCTATTTAGGTGTAGCCTGATATCTTCCTACCATTCCTACAACATGCATTATGTCTAGGCGAGATGCTGTGATGTACAACAAGCTTCCTATCATTGATCAGTATGAGCTTTGATCAACATCAGGTGAATCATCAACCTTTCTTATTTTACATCCAGTTACCATAGGTGTACCCACAGGTTTAAAATATTCCATTTGAAACCTTTTCATCATTTCTCTTAGATATTTTTCTCGAGAAATGAACATCCCTTCGGGCCTCTGAGTAATTTGCAGACCAAGGAAAAATGACAGTTCTCCTATCATAGACATTTCAAATTCAGACTCCATGGCAGAAACAAACCATTGTACCAGTGAATCCTTATTACATCCAAAGATGATGTCATCTAC
>ML776905.1:3039533-3086971 GCA_009831015.1 Picea engelmannii | reverse complement strand
AGCACCAACTAGAAGGGAGCACCAACTCCCTGAGTGTTTCTAGCACCGAATGGATGGAAGCACCAACTTCCAATCATATAGGCACCAACCTGTATAACAGAGAACAAGAGTTCTCCCTTGCACCACCCTGCCACCCTGGTTTCTCTAGCTGCAACCAGATGGAAGCTACAACTCCCTGTGTTCAAGCACTCACTTGAACCTATGAGGACAACAGTCCTCCCTAGAACCTCCCTTCCACCCTGAAATAAAAATCTTTTCTACTGAAACATATTACAGTGATATGATGTTCAACAATGGCTTACTAGACTCATCACTGTTCTGCTGCATTTCGTTCCTCTGTCTGCCTCATTGCCTTTCTGCACACATGAATTACATTGTCTGTTCTTCTGCTTTTTATGCTCTGTGCGCCATGTCCATTCAATGCATAGTTCCTCTTCTGTTCAATTCAGCTGCTGCACTCTCCTCCTTCTTCACACATGGATCACCTTCACCAACAACAACCACAACAAACTCCGACAGCAACAACCACTCTTCTCTTCTCTGTACCGTGTATATATATAGCTTTTGTGCATCTTGTGCATGCAATATTCGGCATTCTTCTGCATGCTCATACCACACCAATCTCCTCCACATCTCAAGTGCTCTGCTTGATCATCATTGGGACTCTTCAACTTCTCTGGAAGTTCAACCCCTGTGTCTATCATCACTAGGTGTTAAGCCGAGATTCCTTTTTCTCTCTGGAAGTTGAGACTCTTCATCTTCTCTGTTACAGTCGATCTCATCCTTTCTGTTTTAGTTACGAGCTCAAACCCTCATCCAGATGTCAATTTCCTCCATGAATCGTCTTCATTCCTCTGGCAGATTCCATGTGACTCTTCAGCTCCTATAGAAATGACACCGAAGTCTCTTCACATCCTCTGGTAGAAGCCATCAATGGTTTCTAGCAGTTTCACTATGTCGTGCAACAGTAGCCCTCTGATCTTGTTCAAATTCACCTGCACCGTTGGATTGAATCCATGAGATCTTGCATTCATTTCGGCATTTCATCATTCGACAATTCTGTGCTGAGTGTCTTGACACTTCATTTCATGATCTCCGAATTTCTGATACAAAACTTTTCTGCACTAGCTCCTTCCCCAATATGACTATGGTCATAACCAAGCGCCTATGCAAAAAGCGCTTTTTGTGAATTCGCGTTTCGTGAATCTGGAGATGAGGCATCTCGACTTTCCAAGTTGCGATCTCCGAAACCCCAAAATGGAGCTTATTGAGATTGACTCCTTCCCTTCTCATGACCATGGGTTGTGACCACAACCTTATGCATAAGGCGCTTTCGTGATTTCTCATTTCGTGAGTCTGGAGATGAGACATATTGACTCTCCAAGTCATGATCCCCGATACCCCGAAATGACATGGGATCAACAGTCTTGATCAGAGCTTCATTCAACGACTGCGATTGAATCGCAATTTCGCATATCACTAAATCGACATTCTTGTTGCATTGTTTACTTGCCTCTCCATGTTGCAATCCCGGAAACTACGACACAAACTGGAATCAACGGTTCATATCAAAGCTTGATCTGACGGCTCAGATTACATCGTGATTTTGCATATCGCGATATCGAGATTCCTGATGTTAATAATCTTTGACATGTTCAACTCGCGATCCTTGAAACTCCGACATGGACTAGAATCAATGGTCCAGATTCAACCTCGATATGACGACTCAGATTAAGTCACGATTTCGCATATCGCGATTACGCCCGCTTATCCTTTTTATACTTTTAAAAGGTGTGTAGGTTCTCCTTGATCCAATGATGGTCGGATTATGTGCTTGGATCTAACGCCCAAGATCTATCCTCCATATCTGCGCGCTCCTTGTGTCTACATTGAGATCTGATGGTCATCGGGAATTCGGGATGGGATCCAACGATCACCAACGCTTCTCCTCCAAGCTTACACATCCTCCTTACTTGGAAGAATTTCTAAGTGTCAAAGGCCTCGACCTTTGATCCACCTGTGATCCTAAGTATGCTATCTCCCTTGAGCTTTAGCCATGAGTTAACCTCATCCCTGGTGCACACCTACGCACTGCATTCGACTCTGCGCTAATTCCTCTTGAGCTTACTTTGTTCCTGTTTTTCCATCGATGCACACTCTGATCCTGCCATCAATGACAAGCGCATACTTCCTATAAAGCATGCCAACCATCCTCTGCACTATCTCTTCTGATATTCTCGAGCTTTCTCTGCAGCGTCTTCCCAAACTACTTATGATGCCCGTCTGTTACATTCTTCCTATACTCATGCCATCTTCACTATTGTACTTGCCATCAATGACAAGAATACGCTACCTATTAAACATTTTCCAACATAATGGAGGAATCATAACAATACTATGAAGATCTTGGTTTCTTAGTGCACCCATGGCTTTAATTTATAGAATTTCTTCAATGAAAAATATAATTGGTTCTTGGTGTGAACAAGGGGCCTTTTAGGGCACCCTTTGGTCCTTGACCAGCCCCCCATTCGGATTTCTCTCAGATATGGAGGTCAAATAAGGTTGGGAGATGGTACATAAGTGGTTGGGGGGCCGATAAGAACCATAAATGCACCGTTCAGAGGAATGCATGGATTTTCTCGTACACAGTCGTGCATCTGGCGCATTGTGCGCTCCGAGGGATTTGTTGGCCCACACACTGTGTGTGTGCTTCCTTTAGTGATTTTGCGCATGTCAATGTTTGCCCAATTGTATAGTTTTTGCCTTTTGAAATTTATTTTAGTGTTGTAGGTGAACTAATTGTTGTATTTTTGTAACCATTTGCATGCAATGTTGCAGACGAAATTTCAGTGATAATAGATGCCCCCTGATGTGTGAGGTTAGAAGCATACATATAGTTGAAATACATCAATGTTTATTCTACTGAGAGTGCCATTGTAATGAAGAGTGTTGAGAGGAACTGCAAGAGAGATTCATCAGAGGGAGAGGGGAAACTGTGGGACCCAAACCTTTCTCTAGGGAGACAAAAGAAAATATGTATACAAACAAGGCAGGCATGCCCCATGCTCATGTCATGTAATCCAAAATGTAAGACAATAACTGAAGATGTATTCTTATGTAGATAATTGTAGCGCCCTGCGAGGCAGTTGATAACGAAAGATGAACATTCTGAATGGTGAAAATACTCTTAAATGAGGCAAGGACACCTGTAAGAAGTTTTGATGACTCGTAGGCATTGATGGCCTAACAAATTCAGAGGTCTTCGGATAGTATAAAACAACTGCAATAGTCTCATAGTAAGACCCACCGTAACATGATATTTTAATGAAGTCGAATGTTATGGGGGTCAACAGAATCAAAGAGAAATGATGATTCTCTCTGTGTCATTTGAGACTCCTCATTGTAAAGGTAATGAGAGTCAAGACACTACCGTCCTTCTGGAAACTGTGTTGCTGTCAACAGAAAGGGAGACGTGACTCCGAGAAGAAAAGGGCTTCATGAAATCCACTGAGATGAGATCAGGTACTGATAGGTAACATGGTCGAAGTCAAGGTGCGGTGAGACTCAAGACTTACCTTGGTTGGGGAATTTTGAAGGAGGATTGGAAGTAATCGTAAAACTGTATCTAGTGTCAGGGGGACGACTAAATATGGGGTTAAACTGTGTCAGAGGCTTGACAAAGTGGAAAAACTCGGAGATCAGGGGTACATGGATTTTGGGATACTTAGGGTTCTTGAATGTCAGAATGAAAAAAAAGGAGAGTATGCCCCAACCAAGGGCAACATGGGTTGCGTTGTCGAAAAAATAAGGTTATCAGGGGTGATGATGAAAAGATAAGTAAATGTTGGAAACAAAGGATTTTTACAATTACCAAATAAATAAAGAATAATTTGGGATGAGTGTACAAATACAAAAATGGGTTCCCCAGTGCGAGATGGCATGGCCTGTGAGGGTGCAAGTTGCAAAGAGAATTGGTGAAGGGTGGGGGCCCCATGAGTGGGTTTCTATATGAGGTAAATGAATGGAAGGAAATCTGCGGATGGGAAAACTAATGGTGGATGAGATGGAGGGATAATGATACTGTGGAGTTGCAGTCAATAGAACTGAGATGAGATAACCTGGGAGCCCATTGGGAAATATAGCAATATGATGAGAAGAAGTATGTGGCTTATTCTCGGAAGTGCATAAGACTATCGGTACTCCCATCCCTAGGGGGTGAAAGAATAATGAGTATCAACTTTCCAAGAAGAACTATTGAATGGGACAACTCATGTGGGGGAGAGTGCTACCAGGTGACAGTACCAAAAGGCGACAAAGGTGATGTTACTATAGAGCCGAATGTAAGGACCCTAAAGGTGAACATCAGAGGGTGTGTCTGGGAGATACAATTGATGTTTAGAGGGAATAATTACATGCCAATGTTGAACATATACCTGAAGGGGATGTGTCGTTTGTGATGACCAAGTACCTACACACATAAAAACCAAATACCCGATGAAAAAAATATATGATGATAAAGAACATATAACAACTATCTGATCATTTTGAACATAAGAATGCGTACCTGGATGTGACATTAGAAAAATGCTCCCTCGCAGCCAAGTTCAGATGATGACCCATGGAATGTGACTATGTAGATGAAAATACCATGATACCATGGCTGAGAACAGATTGGGAAATAGAGGCTCTAGGCTCCTATAACTGAGTGTGGAATTTTGGAAAAAGGGACTATATATGGTTGGTGGGCCCACAATGCCACCTCATTTGTACCCATCTCTATAGTGATTTGATGAGAGGATTTGGAAGAGATTTGGATATTATAGGAGATCGAGTCAACCGATCCGAGAGTTGTGAGAGTCAGGTTAGTGGTCCCATCCTCCTACATAGTGTGAATTTTGTAGTCGTCTAAATGTTGAATTCGTTTCTTGGATCGAGAAGTGAGGTCATCCAAATAAGCAAGGATGATGCAAGAAATATCATGGAAAACATAAGTCATGGCCCATTGAAATGTAGCACCTTCATTCTTGAGTCCAAAAGGCATGACATGATAAGAAAAAGTACCCCATGGGGTAGTAAAAGGGTTTTATACTGATTTGCTGGATGGATTTGGATTTGATTATAGTCAGAGAACTCATCCATGAAGGAAAAATCCTCGTGGCCAGCACAATCATCGATAATTTGGTCGATGAAAGAGGTTGGAAAGTTGTCCTTAGGACAAGCATGGTTGAGATCATGAAATTCGATGCACATGTGAATAATGCCCTATTTTTTGTTAATGGGGATGGGCTTGGAAACCCATGAGGTATATGCAATGGGGTAAATGAACCCAACAACGCGTAACTTGTCAATTTTAGCTTTGATAGTCGCCACTTTGGATGGGTGAAGAGGGTGTTGCTTTTGACGAACTAGGGTGATATCTAGCCATGTGTCGATGCGATGTTCGACTATAGAAGGATCGAGGTCGGGAATCTTCGTTTATGACTAGGAAAAAATATCCCAATATTCATAAAAGAGAGCTTTATAAGCTATGAGTTCCTTAGGGGAGCATGTCGCACCAATGGTGATTTATTTTATGATTCTCGGTTTGATGGAAATGTTGATTTTGATGGTGGGGGAGATATTGGCCATGTTGCCTTCTTCAAAAGCATTTGGGGCAGGGATAGGGTTGTTGAACCAGTCTATATGACCTGAAGGAATAAAATCCTTGGTTTCGATTGCACATATGGAGGCTTGGATAGGAGGGTCAAAGGCTTCCTGTGAGAGAAAAAGTGCTCAGTGATGGAACACATTCCATGGGAAATTGGGGGTAGTGAGTTCCTCCAGGATATCTTCGCCACAATGAAAAATGCGAGAATACAGGGGATCCGGGGAGGTGACATGGGCGTTGGTCAAAGTGTGATGGTACTCAAGTGAAAAAGACGTAGAGGAGATATTGCATACAAGGTGCGATGGCTCACTTGACATAAACTAAATGTCCAGACACTGTGGGTGATAAACTGTGGTAGGATGAAATATTTCCTGGGGGAAATGAACTGGAGAATTGGGAGGATTTCAGGGAATATCCTCAGACAGTCGATCTATGAACCATGGATGGGTGGGAAGTGAGTCAGGTTCAAGGGAGGTGATGTTGGCAGTATCTAGTGAGAGCAGGACCAGTGGTGAGGTGGTTGAATAGGGGTTGAATGGCAACCTAGGTATGCAACAATCAAAGGACATTGGTATGTGAAGTGAGCAAGTGAGTCACAAAGAGTGTAAGTGCATCTCATCTGTTCAGGGACTGAGGAAGAGACATAGCGAATGTGAGTGACGTAAGTACGAGACAGTGGTGGTAGAGATGGATCTTTCTAAAAGGTTTGACGTACTGCTGCTAGTGTCTAGCGAAATTGAGGTAGAGATGGGAAATGATGAGTGTAGTGGCCATATTATGAACAAATGGCACAAGATAATTTGGTTTGCAACCATTTACTACTTGTAATGGAGGATGCTATAGTAGTACTAGATGTGCTTGGTGGAGTGGTGAGAAATGTGGTTTCTTGAGGGAGTTGGATCATATTGTGTAACGCAGGAAGAGTAGGACATATATTAGTGGGGTGTCCCTCTCTTTCGCATAGTGCGCAAGGAGGTTGAACTCAGGGAGGAAGTGGAGTTGTGGGATCTTTCTTCTTCTATCTTACCCCGACAGTGGTAGTGGTGCTAGTAGTTGGGGGTGAGTTTGGTGCAACCAGAGCTTGTGCTGGAATATGCATCGAGAGTCCCTCTAGATGAGGAGGGAGAGATGGTTGAGAAACCGTTGTGGGTGGGTGTAGACACCATACAGGTATGGAAATCACCATTTTAGGGAGGGTAAGCATAGCGACTACCTGAAATGATTGAACTCCAGGTGGGGGGTAGAAGAAGGGAATTTGGGTAATGGATTGAAGGATTTTCTCCCAAACTGGGATTTTCCCCTGGAGGGGGGGGGGGAATCAGGTATAAGTGGTGTAGTAGGGTTCTCAAGGAAATCCTGAGGTAATATTTCTTCAACTGGTGGAATGCCAAAGTGTGGAGAGGCCTCAGTGGTAGGGATGGTGTCTTCGGTATCGGTTCCATTAGAAGATATGAAACACACTTGTGGTGAAGGGTGTATGAGAGGTGGTGTGCCAAGGTATGCCCCCAACAAGGACGAGTCCTTGAAAATTCAAGGGCCCATGTCAATGAGTGAATAAGAATCTGAACTAGTGCAGATAAGAGGCAAGATGTTATTGATGTTGGCGGAGTGGTTAGGCTCATAGTGTGTAATTTGGTTGATGGTGACGATTTTCCCATTGTGGGGGAACATCATCGTTCTAAACACAGAAGAGGCTATTTCCTTTATAACGTACATGTAGCTACATACAAACAAGATATTATAATCGAGAAGGGCGGCGATAAATTCAATGTCGATAAGGATGGTTTTTCCCCTTAGTTTGACGGGGACATTTTGGAAGATCCCTTCATGGGAGGATGGTCGACCATCATAGGCTCTCAAGGTGATGGCAGATGGTACTAGCTCAGGGGAGCCAAGTTTCTGCCATATGGTTTTGGACATGATGCGTGTGGATGCACCTTCATCGATGATACACCGATGAACCGTGATGTTTTGAATCTTTACTGATATTTGGAAAGCTACCAGAGCGGGGAGGCATGGTTCTCCACTATTTAGATCAAACATGATGAGTCTAGTATTAGCTGGGTCAACGACCCCCAATGCAAAAAGTAAGGATTTCCGCTGAGTTGGACTGTTTTGGAGGACCTCCATTACAGACATGGCTACATGAGACTGTTCCGAGTCATTGACCAGACATTAATTGTGTGCTGCCCTAGCCTGAGGATTATTGACATTCTGTCATAATGGAATGTGGCATATACGAATGGTAGGTTCGGTCTTGGGGCATGGAATTGTCAAGGGTTGTTTAGTTGTATATGGAGTCGCTTACGAGGTGGTTGGAGTATATTCAGGGGGTGTGTTGTATTGACGACCACGTGTTTGCAGAAGAATCTCTTCTTTGCTAGTTAGGAGGATATTACAATCCACTGGATTTCCAAGGTGGATGGGCCTTGGGTTTTGATACTTCCCCATTTGTGGTGGGGAAGGGTGTACTTCATATTGGTTATTCATCACACCTTGGTGTGGAATAGGGTTTTTCAATACAGTCAGGGGTGGTTGTTGCAAGTATTGTTGTGGGGCCTGCTGAGGGGCAGGCGATGCTAGAGGATGTGGCGAGTTCATGGATTCTTTCATCTGTTTGAAGTCAGAAATTTGGGGGAAATGGTGAGTATAATGTCCATACTCATTCCAAAGAGCGCAAGGGAAGTTCATACTAAGGTTGTTGTTGGTTTTCTTCCCTTAGAATTTGTTGTTATTGTCCCCTTGGGGGTTCTGGTTACCTTGATTCTGGTTGCCCCCAACAGGTTGGTTTTGTTGGGTGTTGTTTTCGCCTGGTCTCAGGTTATTATTGTTTCAGTTTTTTCCTTTCTTTTTGGCATTATTCGACTGATGGGATGGATTTTCCATATTCAACTATTCAAAGGTATGAATTTGTTGACTGGGAGAGGGATAAACAAAGTTAGCATCGACATGTGGTTGTCCATGTGGAGGAGCCACGGGCTGTGGGGGAATAAGAAATGGAAAGTACCGTTTTTGTGTGGAAATGATCTGTAGGGCGAATAGGAAGGTGAAGTGCTTTCACTAGTGCCAAGGTTATATGTTGAGGTAGAAGGTGAACCCGAACTTGGTTGAGAGGCTGGACGCATCATGGGTTCCAATGAGGGTCCACTCATGGGTGGGGGGGGCAACAGAATATGGTTTTTGGTAAGGGGGAGGACAGTAATAAGATGGCCCTCCACATGATTGTGGATATTGAGGTGTGCCATACGTAGGTGGTGGTTGGATGTATGGTTTGTGGTGTGTTGTGGTACCAATCAACCCATCCACATCGTGAGACATTCCATCTTTGTCCTAGCCAAATGGTATGGGTCTAGGTGCATTAGGTAACACTGTATATAAGAAACATGGCTAAGAATAGATGAGGTTGAACTATTGGGCCTTTTTGATGGCTTCCTCTTCGGACTGAGGAAACGTGGATGATACATTTTTGGGAAGTATAGAGACGAGTGATTTTAGAAACTAATTGAGGTGTTATTCTTTGGTGGTTTCTACTTTGCAGAAACTACATCATTGACGCGATTCGTGGATGTGGTCAGAAATATGCATAGCTGAGGTTTGTTTGCACTCAGAGAGCAGTTATAAACCAGTTTCATGACGAACTGGTAGTTGAAAAAATGCCAAAAAGTCTTTGGCCAAGGATTCAAAAGTCACATGGGACCCTGATTTTTCGTCCACATACCATTTGGTTGATGGACTAGTGAGTGTTTCTTGAAATAACCTTAAGTGAATGGAATCATCCATGATGTCGTTTGAAGAGCACCATAAGTGGAAGGTCATAACATGGTTGGCGGGGTCTTCCCCCAGTTTTCCTTCAAATTTTGGAATATCTAAAGGTAGTTTGGTAGGCATATTGGGCCATGTGGGGTCATGTAAAATGGGATCATTCGTGAGTTTAGTCAAATTAGGAGTGTTGAGAGACACCAAGTATGGCATAGGGGGATTTGGTGGAGAATTAGTTCCATCTAGTGTGCGAGTAGGTAGTGGACCTGACCCTTGAAAGAGATTTGGGGGGGTTGTACTTATCCTTTGAGAAGAAGTTTTCCCCCCTCTTCCTTTTGAAGGAGAGCTAGTGGATGGGTGTCCTTGGGAATTGGATCTAAGTGAAGTGGAATCAAGTAAATATGATCCCAAAATAGTAGCACTTACGGAGGTGTGAGATGGTTGATCCGATGAGTTGAAAGACTAGGAACTCCTTCTAGAATAGGAGGGAGGTTTTGCAAGCATCTGGAACGGCGATGATTCTATGGGTCCCATATGATGTTCGACTAGCAAAGTGAATGTGTGAAAATGGTGATGAGATCACTAAATGAACAATATATTTGTATAATTTGGACCTTCACAAGATAATATAACTCACAATTGCATGTAATCAAATGAGCATCATACATAAATCAAATTTAAATAAGCATACATGTGGCTAGGTGAATTTTTCTTGCGTGGGGGAATAAATAAAACAAATGCTTGTGTCTTAAAATACATATCGTCCTTCCTCTAAAATAACGTCAGACCTTCCAAGAGCATTGAACAGTGGGGTATGAATCCACCAGAAGAGGAACTAGTGAAGGATGAAATAATTAGTTATAATAAGAGGTAGAGGGTGCATATCCTGAAAGAGATGGCGATATTTCCCAATAGCCACACAAAATCTGATCAAGGTGCAATTGCAGCCCACAATTTCACCTAGGTAGATGTCCTAAATTTGGTCACTAGGTACCTCGGTCAAAGTGCGACATTTATATTTTCGGCCTCATAAATGGGTCACAGGTTAGATTCCTTCCAAGAGTTGGGTGACTCAAGGGGGGATGCACAGAACAACCAGACCTCAGCCTTCAACCCTTCATGGGTATCTCCCTACCTTATGGTGTAGGAACACTTGACTTGGAGGATTTGAAAGTTCCCTATTTGTCAACTTCTAATGTTTGAAAATGTGAGAACCCGATAACTGGGGTTATTTGGATGCCTACCCCCGAGATTCTACATAGACTAAAAATTTCTTTTGGCACCTTCTGTGGAGGAAAAATGAGTGATTTTTTAGAATTTTTTTTTATATGTGGTGGGATGAGAGATTGGGGGTGTGAACCAATCTCATTTGAATTAAGCGGGTGTGGATAATTTCTCAAGAAATAGTGGGACATTTCGGAATCCATTTGGAGAAAACCTACTTCAACCTCCACAATTCAAGATGGAAATTATGTGAGTGAGGAGTGACTTTGTGTGGGAGCAAGTGAAAAATAGTGTGCCAAATTTTAATAAGTTAGGTGTGAATTTGCAACATGTGGACTTCATGTGGTCCTTACAAATGTTTGTTACCTAGCTTACTAAGTGTCATTGGTACAACCTTGCGGAATTTTAAAATCCCTAAAGAACTAGCATGTGGACATATGGGTCCTTACCAATCCTTTAAACTCCCTAAATGTTGTTTACACTAAGAAATCTTTGAAAAACTATCATAGATTGCAAGCATGTGGGCATGTATGGGCCCGCTACTTTGATCTTTAAACTTCCCTAGTGATGTAAAATAAGAAAGAAATTTCAAGAAACTATCTTAAGTTTGCAACATATGGGAATGTATGGGCCCTTACAACTTTAAGATTATTTCAAAATAGAGGAGCCCTAGGGGGGCTTTGTCCTCTCCTAAATATGTTTTTTGTTAAGGGAGATGAAATGTCCCTTTAACCACCTTTCTGATTCTCAAGATCACTCTATGGTGTGAGAGAAGAGCATACTCAGTTATCAAAGTTAATTTTTGGTCCCAATGTAAGTGTTTTTATTTGTGATAGCAATAATCTCAACTTAAATTTTACAAACCAAACAAGCCATCCATGTGGCAACCAAAGAATAATAGGAGAATATTTGGTTGTTTTTACCCCCTAAGTGCCTATGTTTAGCTAACCTTTTATATTTTCACTTAGGGGGCCCTCAAATCATCACAAAAACCCTTACAGTTTTGAAAATCTAGATATGTGCGTGGGTTACAATTATTACAGGTGTGCAGTGGGTGCACAGTGCACAGAGAAAATAATCCTGTGGGGTGCACAATGCGATGAGTGCATGTCTGTGGGCTGGAATATCCGCTCACTTTCTGATACGCGTCGGGGGAATTTTTTTTGAGTGAAATTATCCTCCTTCAACTCAGAATTTTGCTTTTGACAAGTAAGGTTGGGCCGGTTTTGGTACTTGCAAGAAAAATTGATTAAAAAAAAGTCCTCTCTAATCCCAAATAGGGTGGAATTTGATACCTTTCCCCAGTATGGTCACCAATCTGTTGTGTTTGTTTCATCACTTGGGTGAGAAAAACAATGGCACTTGCATGCCTAGTTGGGCCTGGTAGACAAGACAAAATTTAGTGAGTGGGTTAAACAAGCCAAACAAATGTAATAAACAAATAAAAAAACTAAAACAACTAAGAAAATAAAAACTAGAATGCATAAGAAACTTTAGAACCATAAACAATCAACCAATGACCAAGATAATGCCACCAATGGATAACTATATTAGTTGGGAAAACACCGTAGATAAAAATGAGGACTTATGGGTCCCCCCTTCCTCCTTGGGAGGGATCTTGAGTTCCCTAATGGAGATCTCTCCTTACTATGGAAGAAAAATGGCAAATGATGAAGAAAATCAATGCCTATTCCCTCAAGAGGTGAGTGGAATGGCCTATTGCAATGATGCTTGAATACTCCAAGGAGAAAAGAGGATTATCAAGGGAGAATGGAGGCAACATAAAAATACTATGAAGATCTTGGTTTCTTAGTGAGCCCATGGCTTTCATTTATATAATTTCTTAAAGGAAAAATATAATTGGTTCTTGGTGTGAACAAGGGGCCTTTTAGAGCACCCTTTGGTCCTTGACCAACCCCCCATTTGGATTTCTCTCAGATATGGAGGTAAAATAAGGTTGGGATCTGGTCCATAAGTGGTTGGGGGGCCGACAAGAACCATAAATGCATCATTCACATGAGTGCATGGATTTTCTCATACACAGTCGCGCATCTGGAGCATTGTGCACTCTGAGGGCTTTGTTGGCCCGCGCACTGTGCATGCGCTTCCTTTAGTGATTTTGCACATGTCAATTTTTACACAATTGTATAGCTTTTTCCTTTTGAAATGCATTTTAGTTATGCAGGTGAACTAATTGTTGTTGGCATTGTTGCATTTCTGTAACCATTTGCATGCAATGTTGCAGATGAAATTTCAGTGATAACACACGGGTTTGAGGAAATCCTGATATCTGATCTGTGATTGGACATATGGGTTTATTTGGAAATAATGGATAGGTTTGTGGGGGTGCTTAAGTTCCTGAGTGAGAATTGTAGTGTGCCTACTTAGTGGTTGGAGGACAATGTACAGTACCTTGATAGTCATAATGTATGACAAAGGACCTTGATAGACATAATGTAGGGGGAGGGTGTCATTTACCCAATTTGGGAGAGACTTTGGAAGGATTGAGGGCATTGTAGAGAGATTGGGATCAATCTCACTTAGATAGTAGGTTGATGGAGATGATGTGGAGAACATACAGGAAGGGAAACCACCAAGTGCATGCAATTTTCAGTGGTGAGAGTGGGGTATTTTTTTATTTTTTTATCATTTTAATTTCTGACAATTTCTTTAAACCATAAGTAAATTACCATATCAATGTCTTACACCAATCCTATTTTGTCATATAATGTATTTCACCAAACATAAAATAAAATATGATTTTGAAACATTCTCAAAAACGTTTTTGTTTTTTACAAAATTAATTAAAGAAATGTTTTTCAGTTTCACAAATTTAATTTTAAATTTGTTTTTTTTTTTAATTTCACATAATTAATTTTAATAAGAATCTTTTATAAAGCGTTATTTGTTTTTATAAATACTTAATAAAAGGAGTGAGTATTAATGGTTAAGAACATGTGTTTCCTGAGTGGGCCTAACGGTTAAGAACATGTGTTTCTTGAGTGGGCCTAATGGTTAAGAACATGGGTTTCCTAAGTGGGAATAATTGTTAAGAACATGTGTTTCCTCCTTGGAGGTCACGTGTTCAAATCCAAAGGGGGGTAGGGTATGTATACCTTTGTAGACTTTAGCAGACAAATCATTGCGTAGTGGGGGGTCCCTTGTCCCACAAACAAGGGGGTCTCATACAACAATTTTGTGTCTGGCTTGATTGTGACCTTAAAAATCGATTATTATTATTATTAGAATCTGTGACTATGAAGTGAAGTGTAAAGAGTATAGTTTCTATTGTAGGCACTATTAAAATTAAGAATTTATTTATTTATTTATTATTTATTTTATTTTATTTTTTAAGTTATAGGAATTAGTAATTGATTAGAATGACTTGGTTTAGGTTTGAAATTAAATAGATTTCCTACCACTATAATTCAAGAATATATCCAACAACTTGTAAGATAAACATATCAATAATTCATGATGTAATCTAGCTATATTAATAATTCATGATATAACAAATGTTGAGATGTTGTGCTGCACATTTGTGGGATCTTTATTTAGGGGGGTTTATCCTTCTAGCTTTATCAGGGTCATTGTCTCATTGGGAATTTAAACTTGAGTGGATTAATATCTCATTGAGAATTTAAACAAGAGTGGAGACATTTTGAAAATAATATCCTCACCATTCAAAGAATGAACTCCTTCAAGTTTACTATTAGTGCCTTTTCAAATTTATTACCACTAATTTGCAACATAGGAATTAATGTAAATTACACTCAATTGTCTTATTAATTTCAATAACTTGAAAAACATAGAATTTTCATATATTCAATATTGGAGGGAGTAGTTGAACATTGCATTAAAGGACAAAGAGTTGTAATGACTATGTTTCTCTTGGGTGAAGCGATGAAGACCAGGGTTTATCCTTGGTCACTTGCAAAAGCTTGCTTGGGCATATTCTAGGAAAATGTTTGTGTGTTTTAGATCCCTCAATGACAATGGAAGGATTTGCATATGGTTTTGTTGGTTCTAAGAACCACATAGAAAATGAAATCAGGTCCTCTAGAGGGCCTCTTGCATGTTCTCTCAAGGGTTTAATCATTGGTTATGTTGGAAATCAAGGTGGTTCTTCTTTCAAAGATATAGTCAGGAAAGATGCCAATACTAGTTCTTGTTTGGTGCAAGAGGCCCAACTTTATCCATTCCCATGGCGAAAGATGTTATTATTGAGGTATCTCTTTTCAATGCCAATTATTTGATGTGTTGGTTTAATGGTTTTTGGCCTTGTCTAGTTGATATTCATGATTGGATCTTGAGCTCTTGGAAGCCAAAGATGAAATATGGAGCTTCCATTCACCTTTTTTCAAAAAGGTATTTAATTGTTGAGTTTGATATTTTGGAAGAAAAGGCTTTGATCTTATATTTAGGAACTTCATTTTGGGTAGTTCTAGTTTATGCATGAATCCTTGAACTCCCTCCTTTGATCATTTAACTAATACTTTAACCTTGGCTCTCATTTGGGTTAGACTCCCAAATTTGCCCTTGCACTTTTGAGGTTTACCCTCTCTTCGAGTCATTATAAAATATCTAGGAACTTTCCATTATAAAAGTCCTGAAACAAAGAATTACATCATATGTACATATGCTCGAATATGTTTGGAAATGGATTTTAGAAACTTGGGTTTTCGACATAGATAATTTTGACAGGTGAAAACTACTTATGGAATCAAAAGTTGGATTATGAAAAAAATTATTTATGTTGTAGAGCCTATTTTGAAATAGGGCACCTTGCAGCACATTGCCCTAAAGGTCCAAGGAAGGTTAGGAAGAAACAACACAAATCAACTTTATGGTTTGGTTCCAAGGAAGGAAATCAACTTATTTACAAGAAATATTCACTTTATTCACAACCACCTGAGGAGGGGTCCAAAGAGGTTTCTTTGAAAATCAATGGAACATCACCACAAAAAGATTCTCTGACACATCAGTTGATATCCAAGGAAGATTCATCGATTTTGGATCCTCCGCTGGATGAGCCAAAAATGGAAAACGAGGAAAATAGGGACACACCAATGGATTTAGAGAAAACTAGAGATACTCCAAAAGAAGACCCTCCATCTCAACAAGGATCGACATGAGAGAATTTTTTTCACTCAGATCCAGATTCGTATCTACCTAAATCAAATGGGGTGGGCCAGGTTGGATAAAATGAGATACAAGAACAGTTAGATCCCCTAGATCAAGAAAAACTTGGAATGGAAGTAATAACAAGTACCTCTTCAAAGATAAAGGAAGCTTGGACAACAATAGTAAAGAGGAAAAAATATCTTCTAGTAGCACAACCAATTGTGACAAGAAGTTGGGCCCATAATATAGTTTATTCATGTAGTACTTTTTACTTTTAATATGTTAACAATTTGTTAAAATTTACTCATCTACGAAATATCAGGATGAAATCTTTGTGGACTTAAGTATTCTATGTACTTGGCAAATTAGGAGATAACAATTTTGTCTAAAATCAAAAGCCAATGATTTTTGTAATCTTGTTGTGAGCCTCGACTACAATGTTTACTAATAGAAATATCTCCTAGTTACTGCTAAAAAAATTAAAAAATGGAGGGACTAGTTAATGTTTTAGGAATTTTGTAGAAACTTTACTTTGAAAAGTTTTAATCTACTACCAAATTGTTTAATTAAAAAACAAAAAAAAAGAGTAGAACAAATAGAATTTATGAACTTGTCTAAAAATACTAAAATTTTCCACTTAATAATTTAATATTTGTATAATTTTGTAGTGAAAATTGTATGAAAATTATTTAAATTAAAAAAAAAAGAAAAGATCAAATAGAACTTTATTCAAATTATTAAATTTTCAAAAAAATGGTAGAACAAATAAAATTTATAATTTTTTTTAAGGAATAAAATTTGTAATTTTATTTATAAAAACAAAATAGCATAGTCAAATGCCACCTAGCATTCAAATAGGTGCTCAACAACCATTTAGAGAAAAAAACATTCTTTATAATTTCCTTTTTTTAAAGTATATCAACAAATTGTATCATAAAAATAGAGTTGTTCATTTAAAAAAAAATCACATAAACATTTACAACATTTAAAAAGTAAATTAGTCCATTGGATGTAGCTTGAGTGGTTTGGAGGAATGATTTTTGCCCTCCCCGTCTAGGTTCAGTTCCTTGTGAGTGATTTGTTGTGCCCTTAAATGGGTCTATAAGATTCTCTTGTTGTTGAGCCCCCAATATTTTGAAAATACTCGCCCCCCCTATGTTCTCTCATGGATTTTAGGGTGGTTTTCCATGGATGTAGCGAGCACCGATATCCGGTGTCGCGAACCACATGAAAAAAATAAAATTAAAAAGTAAAGTTGTAAACATCCTTTGTCTTAATACAAAAAAAATATGATTATATCCTAGGTTCATGAGTAAAATCAATGGTGTGTTCTTCCTGTAGGATGTATATAATCTAAGTACCACACTCCAATACCAATCCAAATTTTGAAAGGACATACACTATGCTTTTCCTCTCCATGTATATGTGAGGCACAAAGATATGTGAGAAAGTTGCCATCTATATTTGTATATAATCATATAGGTGTTGTAAAGTGGAATTTCTATTTGAATTTTCCTTTTGTATTCATTTGATAACCAAAAGAGAGTCACCGAATATTTAATTTTTGAAACTCCATGCTCTTGGGTGAGCTGAAGAATTAATTTGAGTGCCATTCGTCCACAAAAGTTGTTAGATCATTGATCAATACTAGCTTTGAAGGATATAAAATACAAGTTCACATAAGTTATTACGTGCCATGGGGATAGGTGAGCACACCCTTGGATCTGCCCTTGATTCGAGATATAATGTATTATAGAAAACAATACAACTTTCCTCTAGATCTAATGCAATTGATCCTAATATTTGTAATGAAAAGAAGAAAGATGGTCCTTACCTTTCACCCTATGGTTGTCCTTGCATAATCTCAACTGATGCAGCTCCATAAATCCAGTTCCATCTCCTAGCACCTTGTTCCTACACGCAAGAGAACAACCATACCAATCTCAAACCCTTTCAAGCAATATGATTGTTAAGCACAATTATATCTAACCTGGTCTACTAAAGAAAGAATATATCTACCATTTAATTGCATATAAATATAAATACAAATGAGAATGGAGGGGAAAACCATATAGATCTATATTTATAAATGGAGAAATATTACATCCATTAATGGAGAAATATTACATCCATATGACATATACCTTGAATTCATGATTGAAGGTTCCTCCTAGCTCCTTTCTCCAAATCCTCCTTATCCCTCACACAAGCAAGGACAACTATGATTTTAAGGTTGAAGGCTTGTTAAAGCACTCTGAAAATGGGTAGCATGAATTTACTATCAAATCTTCCTCCCCCTCTCCCTTGGAATGCATTCCTTATACAAATTAATGGAGAGGGCTAGGGGATGTATCTAGACCTATATAACTTAGTGAAATTTTAGTCCAATATGAGTTCCCAAGATCACCATACAAAATAGACAACTCACCCAATGCTAATATCCTAAAAAATATTCAAAACTAGAAGGTTCTCGGGACGATCACACCCTTTTAGTTGTGTAATAAGACACCAAAAAGTTGCAGTCACACCTTGCCATTGGAGCAAGGAGAAACTAGTCACACCTTGCTAGGTATGCAAGGAGCGATCGCCCTAAAAAACTCAAGAATCCAAGGAAGAAAAGGTATGCCTCAGTATGAAAACACTAGTATGTCCTCCCCGAGTCTCTAGGGTGGAAAATAGAGCTATAGCACCTTTGCTAAACCTTTCCTTGTCTTTGATCCCACAAGAATTCGTGCCATACCAATGTACTGTGTATCCCTAAGAGATTAGTCGGATTCATAATACAAGCCAAGATCATTATCTATTGCTTCAAACACATCCTTAGAACATAACACTAATGGAAGACCTAGAATTCATATCCAAACTGGAAAGATATCGACATAAGTAGTTCTAACATCAAAATCTACATGCCATTTTTTCATAGATAAATTTTGAGAACCCCATTTCCATTGGTTGTGTAAGATTTTGTTTACCTCTTCCACCATTTTAAAGACCCATACTAGCCATCCCTTTTCCAATGTCATATTGCAGGGAGGGCATCCAACAAAAGTTTCAAAATTTTCTTTGGTCCAATCCTTAAGACAATCATCAATTATCTTTCTACTAGGAAAATGGCCTACAACCACCTATTCTTCCAGTTCTAAGACATTGTTGAGCCCAGGTCCCTAGGTTTAAGCTTAACTGATTCTCCATTTTTTAATGCATTTCCACCTTTTGGGTCTCCTTTCCCCTTCTAGAGAAGGATTTCCTTGATTCCTTGCTTCAATTGTAGTGGAACCGCTCACGAGGGTAAGATCCAAATATTTCTTGATAAACCCTACCTTTGGTTTTCCTTTGAAAATGCCAACTGAATTGCATAAAGGTAATTCAAACTCCCTGTAGGAGGCCAACACCAGGGTATAGGTCCTAGTATCTTCGTAAAGACAATTTGTTGTTCCAAAATATTCAATCTTGAGGAGTGACAGTCTGGGATCTCCAATATCCTCTTCATTTTGCATTGTAGGTGGAATGTCTATGGTGACATTAATGACCTCAGGGGAACCAAAACCATAACTCTTCATCCTCTAATCCATCTTGTTATCCACCATGGATCTATTGGTAGATAAACCCTAGGCCAATTCACCAATAATGGTCATCATTTTCTCCTCCAACAAATGTGCCCCCATGGGGCAACTCCTCCCTCAACCCACAAAAATTCTAGGTGTGTGAGTAAGAAAACTTGTCCAGATCGACTATCCCTCCAACAAGTCATCCAAGTAATCTAGCATCTCCTCATCTGTTACCAAGTCCGATGCCACATCAATCATGCCCTTCTATCCACCTTATGGGCCCTACCTCATGTCTACAGGAACCCTAACCTGTGCCTATTGAAACCCTAGATTTGATCGACACTTTGCTTCTAAATATTGCAAAAAAAAACTTGAATTATATAGACTTCTGCAAACTGAAAAGGAGTCTCTCTTCCATGGTGTGACAACGACCCAACATTAAAATTGAAAGTTGATTACTAAATCTCTAAACAAAGAGGCCGTTTCTGCAATTCTACCTCTCAATCAATCATTCAACAACAATGTTTCTTCTCAATCTCAAAAAAATATGAATTATATATACTTCTACAAATTGAGCACAAGTCTCTCTTCTATAGCATGATAGCGGCTCAGCATTAAGCTTGAAAACTGGTTACTCAAACTCAAAACAAAGAGGCCCATCGTTTCCATATTCCTTGCAATAATATTCAATTCATTTGTATTTTTCTTTGAAGAGCTCTAAGATGATGAATAATGGGGATTTATAGACAGCATATCGGCTGAATCAGACTTTGTTCGCCCCCTAAAATTCCCGAAAAGTTGCATGGCAGGGCACTCTGATATCGTCTCTACTTCTTTCGACTCTAAGCTTAACATTTCCCTGAAGCATGCCTTTTGACTCGACATGGATATACTTCGAACATTTTCAAATAAAATTTATAAACTTATAAAAATAATGAATATCACATAAAACTATGTTTAGATGGAAAAAATAAACTCAATAAAACTATATTTCTCTACTTAATTTTGATGAATAAAAATTAAATAAAACCATGCTTAGATGGAAAAGACACCCACTCAAAACATTTTTTTTCTCCACTTAATTTTGATTTAAACCCATTCTTCTTTCATCATGAAAACCTACATTTCCTAATCTCCATCTTAATCCTTAAGAGATCAATAGCCATGCCTAACTTTAACATTAATAACTATGTAAAACTTGTAGTATGGTTGTTGGAAAATACTTAATGTAATGAATTAATCTCCCTCTTAAGAATTGAGAGATCAATAGCCATGCCTAACTTTAACATTGATAATTACTTGAAACTTGTAGTGTGGTTGTTTATAAATACTTAATACAATAAATTGTCTCACATATAACATTATAAATTATATTTCATTATATCAAAATAAAGTTCCTTTCATCTAGTTCATTGTCTTTGTCATGACCTTCCTTCACTGCTTCCGTGGGAACCCTCTAAAACATCCATGACCTTTCTTCACTACCTCTGATATCCATAATCTCCCTTTGGAACATCTGGTGATTGTCTCCCACTATGAAGATCACCACTACGCAACATGCTATCTCTAGTTTATGGATGTTATTTGATCCTTTATAGTGACACTGAGTTTGTACCTCCAGTAATTGAAAAATTCATCCAAAGAGCATGAAGTCACAAGGAGAACTGAGGGAGTAGTGTAGGAATCACCTTTCAAGCATTATTTGCTAACTTACAAGTAGTCTCTAAATCTACCTACAAACTTGTTCAAGCAAGGGTCTCTCACATGCACATGGCATATCTCATCCTTCTCCATCAATTTGATATCATGGCATGAACTAACTAATTTTGTATAGGATCTAGGACCTCATAATTTTCTTGTTGTGGAGTAGTTGCATCTTTTAGAAACAATATAATACATGAGAATCATATTAGCTAATTGACCCTTAATGAAAAGAATTAGGGAGGGTTACTATTGTCAGAAATCTAATAAATTTGAGAAAGCGAATTTAATATCACCAAACTAAAGTAGATGGAGATGGTATGCTCCTTTGCAAAGAGGTAAGTCACCTACTCCCTTCTCAAGGGAGCATTGTGCTCAATTTTATTTATTTAATATTTCTTGTGTAATATATTTCAAAGTATCACAACTATTTTAGAAGAAGAACACCAAATCTCCTAAAGATCAAAAGGAGGAAGCTCCTCCTGAATGTAGAGGAGGTGGTGGAAAATAAAAAAAGCATCCTGAAAAATAAGAACGAGTCCAAATGTAGAAAAATCAACTTGAGGAAGAACATCAATCCACACAAGGAACATTATTCCACACAAGTTGAGTTGGAATCTCCAAAATAGACATTGCCAAGGAGAAATAAATGCAACTAGAACAAACCCCTACATATCCTAGGGGGATGCTCCTTCTAAATCTATATAGGATTTCTTCCAGCAATGATGATGAATTTGCCAACTTTTGACTAATGAAGAGATGCCACAACATTGTAGGAGATCAAGGAATGAGAGACTAGACAAAACAAGTGTCTTTGACATCAAATCACTTTGACCATGTATTTAGTAGCCAACTGAAGAGAAGAGAGAAACCAAACAAAACCTACTAGATGGACTATTTTTTGTGTTGTTGT
The DNA here is from genome assembly GCA_009831015.1 of Picea engelmannii. Taxonomy (NCBI): domain Eukaryota; kingdom Viridiplantae; phylum Streptophyta; class Pinopsida; order Pinales; family Pinaceae; genus Picea; species Picea engelmannii. The sequence continues at coordinate 3,065,055 of ML776905.1, read as the reverse complement.
GTAATCAATTTATAAAAATATATCCGACTCGTTTAGGAAATAAAAGTAACTATTAAATGTATTATTTATGTGTGTTATTGTGTAATCAATTTATAAGGATATATCACTTATTTAAAAAAATAAAGAAACTATAAAAAATGGACTCAACCGTTTCCCAATTGTAGATGGGGAGACAACTAAGTTTTTATAAGTTCTTAGGAGGATGCTCCAAAAACAACTAAGTTTTTACAATTTTTCATGAGACTGCTCCAAATTGTACCACCATTATCAATACAAATAATTGTCTGGTGAAAAAAATGAATATATCAAATTAATTACAAAATTAAGTTGGAGACATAATTTTTTTTATTTGGTATCAAGTTATAAGTTAAAATGCAACTTAAAGAGATCAAATATCTTAATCTTGCTGAGATTTACATACCTTAACCCCCTCTCGATTTGAACATGTAACTTCCAAGGAGGAAAAAAATGTTTTTAACCATTAGGCTCGTATATATATAATCTATTTTTAATGTCACGACCAAGCCAGAGACCAAATTGGTGTATGAGACCCCCTTGTTTGTGGATTAAAGGATCCCTCCATGCATCGATTTGACTATTAAGTCCATGAAAGTGTACATACCCTACCCCCTATAAATTTGAACCTATAGAAAATATTTATATGTAAATATCATATTCATAATATTTCTATTAATGTAAACAGACTTACCTACATAGAATGTATTGGACTTCTATTCACTTTGATACTATTTCACAACGTTCCCCTTATACCGACATTCTCAGTTGCTACATCCTATGAACCCTAGTTCACCGCTGCAACCCTCTTTTCTCATCGCCCCTCTTCCTGCCTCAATGGTCTCTCCAGATATGGATCCTCCACCGGATTTCAAAGATGATGTTGTTTCCTTCAAGTCTTTAGTATAATCCTTAGAAAACCCTCCAATTTGGCCAATGCATTCCTAGTTCGTGAAGAAATTGGATCAAATTCTAGAAGTGGCCATTCCACATGTTGATTCTCTAAGAAAATATCTCTCTTTCGCCTCCAAAGTGCTCATCGATAAATTCACAGGGTTATGGCCATCTCCTCATCAAATAGATCTTTGGATTGAGCAGAACTGGCATCCTCTGATACAAGGGTGTATGAATCACTTTTTCTGCGATAAGGGTTTCTATATTTTTTTACTTTGAGTACAAAGAGGATATATATCTCATCTTTAGGAATGACCCCTACTTCTTCATCCCTAGAGGTTTATACTTAAACAAATGGACGCCAGACTTTGATCCAGATAATGATTTCCCCTCGGGCGTCCCAATTTGGGTGTGACTTCAGCATTTACCCTTTCATTGTTGGGGGGATGAAGTTTTAAAAATCATTGGGGATACATTGGGGAAATTCATTGATACCGCCAAACCAAAGTCCACTATGTACTCTTGTGCAAGGATCTGTGTGGAGGTAAATATGGAAAAATGACTTCCAAAAGAAATAAAATTAAGGATGGACGATTGGACTTACATTCAAAAGCTCAACTATGAAAAACTCCCATTCAAATGCAAGAGTTGTCATGAATATGGCCATTTTTATAGAAACCGTCCGAATAATAAACAAACTCAGGAAACATATTCTCCACAATATGAATAAGGATGGAAGCAGGTAAGGAAAAACAATAATACTGACAAATGGGATGGTTCCATCCCTAGTTCATCAGGGTCTTCTCCCAAAGTGGGAACCTCTCGTCAGACCCCTCCAACAACTGAAAAACCTCCTCCAAAGAAACCTACCCCCACTCCTTCCACTATCATTCCCCCCTCCCCTTCCCAAATCTCTCTCGAAATTCTGGGCAAACCCTCTTCTAGACAAGATCTGTCAGTCAGTCCAGTGTTGGAACCTCTCACCCATTCCTCCTCTCCATCTCTAGAAAGAATAATTGAAGATACACATGAAGAGGAAAGTTTTCATGAATTCAATCAAGAAGAGGATCTTCAAGAACTTGGGGAAAATCCATCCCATGAGCTCCTCCCTTCAAAAACACAGTCTGTAACATACCCAACCACCCACAGGTCGGGGTAATCTACCTTGAAGCCCCCCCTTGGACTTATTTATCTTATCAATACCTTTTTAAAATTTAAGGATGCATAAAATAAAAGACTTTAACGACATGCACAATAGTAGTCAGCGAACATGCATAGTCTAAATATTCAATTAAATGATAATTAAATATACAACGGAAATACATTCATATACATGCAAATGATACCATAACAAAGAACACTTATCTTTATGAAAATGAAACCAACTATCTACAGACCAAGGACCCAACCATAGACACTGTTGTTCCAAATATCAATAGTAGCATCACCCCTGAGCCAGGGCTATGAATCCACAAGGATGGTTCCAAAGTGTTACTTGGATTCCCAATTGAGTCAGCTCTCAATCTCTCACAGGTTTCCGAACACCCACAACAATCCAAGTACCCATCTCTCTTCCACCCAGCCTGTACCACCCCAAGAGAACGAATCTCCACCCTTCTATGCCACGTAGTCCCTCAGGCAGTCCTTCTCCTTTTTCCAGGGCCAACACAACTGGTCCAGAATCTCAATGTTGGAACTCTCAGGACTCGCAGTTGTGAGAAAAACAGGGAACAAGCTAATGCATCTCAGACATGCAGGCCTTAGGTCATGGATGGATTTCACCAGCAACCATTACAACCAACTATCCCATGGCTAATTCTCAATAGTTCCTTTCCCTTTTCCAAGCCAAGATGTAGGCGCGGATGGATAAATGAATGGGCGAGTGAGTGCATGAAAGTGTGTGAAGGAAATGAATGAATGTACAGGAAATCAATGAACAAGCCATCAGTCTAACCCCCCCATCAGACCAAAGGCGGGTTTAAGTAACTTCGTGGGGAATCAAGAACCTCTTGGTCTTCCCCAAGAAGCTCACGTAACCGATCCCCTCCATTAAGAAAAAAAGGTAATTAACATAGGAATAAACACTTATCCCCTCAATCCCCCTCTCTTGTGGAATCATAGCCCCCTATAAATCTAGTCCTTCTCCGTCTAGCATCCAACCATGTATTTATTATTAATAATGATAGAAAACATTAAATGTATTGGGCACACTGGCCTTTTAATAATTGTTTGGGCACCCTGGCCTCTCAGCATTGTAATAATACATTATTTAAAATAGGGGTTCAAAACCTGGGTTGTTACATCCCCTCCCCCTTATTTTGGCACTGTCCTTAGTGCATTTACAAAATATAGATCAAAATATCAAATTTATTCAAAAAGATGTGCGTACTCTGCCTGCATGGCATCTTCATTCTCCTAGGTAGCATCTTCAGGACCGTAGCAGGTCCACAGAACTTTTACTAGCTCTATAACTTGATTCCGGAGAATTTTGACTTTTCTGTTGTAATGTCCCCCACCTCTTGATGAAGAGGTATTGAAGAGACTCAGTGGCCTAGGCATCCCCACTAGGCCATAGTCCCACACTAAGGGGAGAGGTAAGCTAAACTAAGGTTATATTCTTAAGTTGACATGATGAAAAGGTGAAAAAGGAGTTAAAGATAACTCAATGAAGGAATAGAAGAGTTGGAGGAGTTAACCCTAGAGGTTAACCTAACTCAACTAAGAAATAGAAGAAAAATATAAATAGAAGGTTGGGGCGTACCTATTAGGCATTCTGGATTTTGGTAATTGTTTGTTCTTGCTCTTGAGCATACAGTTTGAGGGTTTTGCTATTACAAACCCTTGTGAGAAACTCAGTGGTGAATGACCCACTCACCTTGTTCCAAGCTTGGTATCAGGGATGAAAGACTCCACCCACACCATTCTACACTCATCACATATCCACTCATCAATTCAGGAGAATAACAGGGCCGTACAGTTCAGGAATTTCCAGCAAGGGCACACCATCATTTAAAGAGGAGTTCGATCCAGCCATTCAGGAGAGTTTGGGGGAATTCCAACACATGGGTTCTATTTCCAGGTCCTCAACCATAATTTTGGAGGTTTTCTGGAGGAGATATCACCATCATATCTTCAGCTACAGATTGGGACAATCTTGAGGTAAGGAGGATGTCCTTTGATTCAATATTTCTCAGATCTAGGGAGTTTTACATAGGATCTAAACCTAAAACTTCTCCTACGAGGTTATCATATCCTAATCTACCATTCTAGAGAGTTTCTGAGGATTTGGAAGTGTCCTTCATTCAGAATGACCTGTTGAGTGATTCAGGGCTTTAGGAGGGCACAAACTGCATTAGGGTTTCAACCATTGATGGAGGAGGATTGAGTATTTGGGTCTCATACTTCTGGGAGAGGGATCCTTGGTCCCGATCTACATTTTGGTGGAGTTCAGCAAGATTTGAGCATCTCCTTCAGCCAGGAAAAATTATTTATCCCTTTAATCCAGTAGGATGTACCAGCAGCCCAAGGGGGTTGAGCGTTCATCTATTATTGGCTTCTGTCGGGTCCATCTTATATCCAGCCTTTGGAGGCATCTTTTGTATTAGTGGGAGAATTTTGTAGCAGCTCATATCTATTATATGCGAGGGCCATCTGAGGATTATTCCAGATCTGCTCTATATTGTATCTAATTCATGCTTTCCATAATAAAGGTCAAATCTATGTTTGTGATTTCCATATCTTGAGTGTGTTTGTGATCTTACATGTGTTGGATAGATATTGTATGAACACCATTTAAATAACTAGAATGACCCTAAGACCGAAGCACCAAGAGCCACCTGCACAACAATAACAATCAAGTCAGTGGTTGTTAGTGGTTTCAAGAAAGCAAACATATTGGCTTGGGATCATTACAATGGTATCAGAGCTTTGATCCTCCAAACCTATGGAGGAATTGGCACATGTAGAGGTACAGTGGAATCTTTATGGGCAAGAGGAAGAAACCAACTAGTGAAACATAAGATGAAATGGAAGGGTCAGGGGATGATCATGAGCCTCAGGGCTTGGCCTTCTTGGCCGCCAAATTTAACATGTTCCAGCAGAACCTAAACCTCACAGAGGGAAACTTGGTCCACCATTTACAGGAGAACCAAGAAACAAACCTAAGGGGACAGGCTGAAATCACTAAAACCTTGAAGAAGGTAGATGGGAATCTGAGGAAGATTGATGAGAACCAGTCCTGGATAACTGAGCTATTGATGCAAATGACTCATCAGGGAAAAGACCCTAAGAAGTATGGGAACAAGGTGGCTAGTGGATCTGGTGGATCCCATGGTGAGATCAGATATAACTTGGAGAAAGCTCCTAGATCTGAAGGAAGCCAGGGAGGAGGCATGTCCAATGGGCAGATGGGTAGCAGGGCTAACCCTAGGCCATACATGCCCATGTTCACAGATGAACAGCTAGGCCAAAATATGGGTAGCAGGGATAACCCTAGGCCATACATTCCCACGTTAACAGATGAGCAGGTGCAACAGGAACAGGTGGATGATTTTGTTGAGAAAATGGCACGTTGTACTAAGGAGTACTACGGGTTGGATATGGTGATTCAAAAGCATATGTCCCTGGATCAATATTTCCAACTCAAGTTTAGAAATAAGCCTAGGCCAAACCACAGGAGCAGATTTGAGTTTGAACGAAGAGCAGGTAAAATAGAGATTCCCTACTTTGATGGTATAGCCAAGATGACAGCACAGGCATGGGTGTAAAAGCTGGATACCTATCTACAACTTAACCCCATGAAGGAGATGGAAGCCATCAAGTTTTCCACTATGTACTTGGATGGAAAATCTCATGATTGGTGGTATCATGGACTCACCACACTAGGCCAAAATCAAATAGTATCCTACCCAGAATTCACTCAGAGGCTCATTGATAGGTTTGATCAAGGAGATCCTGAGCTACACTTCCGGGAGCTCACACAACTCAAGCAAACAAGCATGACTGAGGTTTATATTGAAGAATTTCAGAGGTTGGCAGTGATGGTGCAAGACATTTCTCCAACCAGACTCATGATGCTTTTCACCGAAGGGTTGATGGAACCCTTGAAAGGTTGGGTAAATGATTTTAAGCCTACTAACCTACAGGATGCTATCTAGAGGACGAGGGATCTAGGACCAGCTTCTAAGCCAAAATTTATACCCAGACCACCTCTTAATGTTGGAGAAAGAGACCAAAGGGCTCCAATGAACCAGGGATGACGTGACCCAATGGGTTTTGAAAGGGGATGTGGCAGAGTGGATGAGAATACTAGGAGGGAATTGAGGAGGAAGCAACTTTGATTCACTTGCAAGGAACCATGGAACCCAACACACAAATGCATGGGTCATGGTAAAGTGCACTACATAGAGGTCACTTCAGACAACGAGGAGGAGGAAGAGATCGTCCAGATATAGAACATTGAGGTTGAAACGATTAAGACAGAAGAGGAAGAGATTACAATACAGGATAGTATGGCCACCTTGGAATCTATCAGTGGAGTGCCCAAGTACAACACCTTCTAGATGAGGGGAGTCTTACAGGGACATAAGGTATTGGTTCTGATTGATGGAGGAGCCTCTCAGAACTTCATTGATTTAGCATTGCTGAAAAGGAGGCATATACCCACAGTAGATTTTGAAGGGTTCAGAGTGGAGGTAGCAAGTGGTAGCACTATGCCTTGTAACAGATACATTCCTGGCATGAAACTTACCTTGGGTAGACATGAGCTGGTGCAGGACGTCTACGTCATGGACCTTCTAGATACCAACATCATCCTTGGAGTTCAGTGGCTTAGCACGTTGGGGCCTATCACCACCAATTACAAGAACATGGAGATTCATTCACAAAGGAAGGTGGGCGAAAGATAATGCTCTGGGGCATGACAGGGAATGCTGCAAAGGTAGTCATGACCAAAATGATGGAGGCCATCTTCCAATGTGAGGAGATAGTATACGCAGCCAAATGCAGTATTTCAGCACATGTGGATGAGCAGGGCAAGGTTCATTACACCCCAGAGATTCAAGAAATCCTTGACAAGCACCACAAGGTGTTTGGATCGATTCCTCCAGGGGTACCACCAGACAGGGGGTTTGAGCATATTATTGAGCTAGAGGAGGGAGCCAAACTAGTCATAACCACACCGTATAGATATCCAAAGAAATACAAAGATGAGATAGAGAAGGCCATCAAGGAACTTTTGGACATGGGGCATATCATGCCAAGCACTAGCCCTTTCGCTTCTTCATTAGTGTTGGTAAATAATTAAGATAGCACTATGAGGATGTGCATTGACTTCAGGGCCTTGAATAAAAAGAAAATGAAAAATAGGTACCCGATACAAAGGATTGATGAGCTGCTAGACAAATTGCATGGAGTTGTCTACTTCACAAAGATTGACCTTCATTCTGGCTATCATCAAGTCAAGATGAGGGAGGAGGACATCTCAAAAACAAATTTTAGGTGTCATTACGACCATTATGAGTTTTTGGTGATGCCCTTTGGGTTAACCAATGCCCCAGCTACGTTCCAATCTTGTATGAACCATGTGTTCAACAAACAGCTGAGGAAGCACCTGCTGGTATTTTTTGATGACTTGCTCATTTACAACAAGACGTGGGAGGAGCATCTCAGGCATGTGGATCAGATCCTGTCTATCATGGAGGAACAATCACTATATTCTAAGGAGTCCAAATGTGAGTTTGGGATGACAGAGGTGCTCTACTTGGGACACATCATCAGAGCAAAGGGGGTACAGGTACATCAAGAGAAGATAAAATCCATCATGGAGTGGCCTACTCCTAAGACACTCACAAAATTGAGAGGATTTATGGGCTTATGCATGTACTACAGGAAATTTGTAAAGGGTTTTTCTCAGCTGTGTGCACCCTTGACTAGTTTGACTAAGAAAGGAGCCTTCAAATGGAATGAGGAAGCTCAAATGACGATGGACAAGATGAAGAAGGTGATGAGCATGTGCCTAGTCTTAGCCCTTCCTGATTTCAGCCTACCTTTTACCTTAGAGTGTGATGCCTTAGGAGAAGGGATAGGGGTTGTACTAATGAAGAATAGGCACCCTCTTGCTTATGAGAGTCGGAAACTCAGGGGTCCTGAACTACTTTACAACATTTATGAAAAAGAAATGCTGGATATCATGCATGCACTAGCCAAATTCTGGCAATACTTGGTACGTTCACGGTTTGTGGTCAAATCAGATCATAACAGTCTCAAATACCTACTAGAGCAGAAGGACTTGAATGAGAGGCAACAAAAATGGGTAAGCAGAATATAGGCCTATGACTTTGACATTGAATTTGTCAAAGGGAAAAACAACATGGTGGCTAATGCATTGTCAAGAAGGCCATCCATATTTTCCATGACAGGTGTATCAGTTGACTGGAAAGACCATCTAGTGATGGAGTATGTGAAGGATCAATTCACCTGTCAACTATTGGATGGACAGGTACAAGATGATAATTTCAAGGTTATAAATGACCTCATTTACTACAAGGGCCAAATCTTTTTGGTTCCTGGATTGGCCTTCAAGGCCAAAGTGTTGTAGGCATGTCATGAATTACCGATGGTAGGGCACCAGGGGATCGGTAAGACATACAAACAGGTAAGAGAGAGTTTCTCATGGAAGGGCCTGAAGGAGGATGTAATAAATCACATCAAGGAGTGTACTACATGTCAGGAGAACAAGTATGAGCACACTCACCCAGCAGGATTACTTCAACCCTTACCCATTCCAAAGCACAAGTGGGAAAGCATATCCATGGATTTCATCACCAGATTGCCCAAGACATAAGGGAAGGACTGCATTTTTGTAGTATTGGATAGGTTGACAAAGTTTGCACACTTCTTCACCATAGCTACCGACTTTAGTGTAGCACAGGTGGATGAACTGCTTTTCAGGGAGATTTTAAGGTTGCACGACCTACCCAAGAACATTGTCAGTGACAGGGATAACAGGTTCATGAGTACATTTTGGCAGGAGTTGTTCAGATTGGTTGGTATGGCCTTAACCCCTAGTACCAACTATCATCCTCAGACAGATGGACAGACCAAGATAGTCAACAAGTGGGTGGAAGGCTACCTCAGGAATTATGTGGTAGGGAAACATAAAGTGTGGATCAGATGGCTACACCTAGGAGAGTATTGCTACAACACCACCCAGCACGTGTCCATAGGCATGTCACCATTTAGGGCCTTGTATAGCTATGATCCATTATATTTTGTAGAGATTGCATTTGGTGACAATAGGGAACCTATGGTATAGGGTTGGATACAACAGATCCAAGACATTCTCAAGGAGCTGAAGGATCATCTATAGAGAGCACAGAACTAGCAAAAGGTCCAAGCATACAAGCACAAAGTTGAGCGTACTTTTGAGGTTGGTGACTTAGTCTATCTAAGGCTCCAACCATATAGGCATGCTTCTATAAAAAGAAGCAGAGTAGAGAAGCTATAGCCACATTTCTTTGGGCCCTATAGGGTTAGCAGGAAGATAGGGGCCCTAGCTTATGAGCTGGAGCTCCCACAGGGCATCAGAATACACAACGTCTTCCATGTATCTTGCCTTAAAAAAGCCATCAACCAAAACATCACACCCATTGAGGTATTACCTCCCATGGATGAAGAAGGATAGCTTGTGTTGATTCTAGAGGAGATATTGGAGGTTCGTGAGAAGAGGCTTAGGAACAAAAGCATCAAGGAGTACTTGATCATATGGAAGAATCTACCCATTAAGGATGCCACGTCGAAAAAATGAACAAGTGGTGAGAGAAATAGGTTTGGAATTGCTTGAGGGCAAGAAATTTACAGCAGGGGAGACTGTAATGTCCCCCACCTCTTGATGAAGAGGTATTGAAGAGACTTAGTGGCCTAGGCATCCCCACTAGGCCATAGTCCCACACTAAGGGGAGAGGTCAACTAAACTAAGGTTATATTCTTAAGCTGACTTGATGAAAAGGTGAAAAAGGAGTTAAAGATAACTCAATGAAGTAATAGAAGAGCTGGAGGAGTTAACCCCAGGGGTTAACCTAAATCAACTGAGAAATAGAAGAAAAATATAAATAGAAGGTTGGGCGCACCTATTAGGCATTCTGGATTTTGGTAATTGTTTGTTCTTGCTCTTGAGCATACAGTTTGAGGGTTTTGTTGTTACAAACCCTTGTGAGAAACTCAGTCGTGAAAGAACCACTCACCTTGTTCCAAGCTTGGTCTCGGGGATGAAAGACTCCACCCACACCATTCTACATTCATCACATATCCACTCATCAGTTTAGGAGAATAGCAGGGTCGTATAGTTCAGGAATTTCTAGCAAGGGTGCACCATCATTTGAAGAGGAGTTCGATCTAGCCATTCAAGAGAGTTTGGGGGAATTCCAACACGTGGGTTCTATTTGCAGGTCCTCAACCATCATTTTGGATGTTTTCTTGAGGAGATATCACCATCAAATCTTCAACTACAGATTGGGATGGCCCTGAGGCAAGAAGGACGTCTTGTGATTTAGTATTTTTTAGATCTAGGGAGTTTTACCTAGGATCTGAACCTGAAACTTCTCCTATGGGATTTTCATATCCCAATCTACCATTCTAGATATTTTCAAAGGATTTGGAAGTGCCCTTCATTCAAAATGACCTGTTGAGTGATTCAGGGATTTAGGAGGGCGCAGACTGCATTATGGTTTTAGCCATTGATGGAGGAGGATTGAGTATTTGGGTCTCAGACTTATGGGAAAGTGTTCCTTGGTCCCGATCTACATTTTGGTGGATTTTGGCACAATTTGAGCATCTCCTTCAACTAGGCCAAGTTATTGATCCCTTTCAGCCAACAGGACGTACCAACAGCCCAAGGGGGTTGAGCATTCATCTATTATTGGCTTCTGTGGGGTCCAACTTATATCCAGCCTTTGGAGGCATCTTTTGTATTAGTGGGATCATTTTGTAGCATCTCATATCTATTATCTGTGAGGGCCATTTGAGTATTATTCTAGATCTTCTCTATATTGTATCGAATTCATGCTTTCCATAATAAAGGTCAAATCTATGTTTGTTTTTTCCATATCTTGAGTATGTTTGTGATCTTGGATGTGTTGGATAGATATTGTATGAACACCATTTAAATAACTGGAATGACCCTAAGACTGAAGCACCAAGAGTCACCTGCACAACAATAACAATCAAGTTAGTGGTAGTTAGTGGTTTCAAGCAAAAAAATTGGCTTGGGATCATTACATCTATCCAATACCTGCACTGACTGAACCTGAAAATCTCCCTCTGTCTCTACCTGAATCATATGCCAATCAATAACATGGTTAGGATCATGTACATATTTATTTAGTAAAGAGACATGAAATACATTATGCACATTCATGGAAGCAGGCAATGCAAGCATGTATGCAACCATCCCTATTATGTCCAATATTTCAAATGGACCACAGAATCTAGCTGTGAGCTTTGTAAAACTACCCAATTTCAAAGAGATTTTCTTGGGATTTAGTTTTAAAAGTACATGCTCCCCTACTTTAAATTCTCTAGTTGTCCTATTCTTGTCTGCATAAACTTTCTTTCTATCTTGGGCTACCTTTAAATTCTGCTTGATCTTAACCACTTGGTCTTCCATGTCCTTGAGAAACTCCGGCCCAAGTACCACTCTATCTGTTGGGTTGTCCTAGATTACTGGAGTATCGCATTTCCTACCATACAAGGCTTCAAATGGGCTCATTATTAATGAAGCTTGATACCCATTATTATATGCAAACTCAACCAAGTGTAAGTAATCTTCCCACTTAGATGGATTATCCATTACATACATTCTTATCATATCTTCAATTATTTGATTGACTCTCTCTGTCTTCCCATCTGTCTGGGGATGATATGTCGTGATAAATTTTAGATTTCCACCAAATCGTTTAAGCAATCCCCTCCAAAAATTGGAGGTAAACTTCGTATCTATGTTCGAGATGATTGTTCTAGGTATCCCATGCAACCTAGCAATTTCCTTCATGAAAATTTATGCAATATTAGACATTGTATGCGTTGTCTTCACAGGCACAAAATGAGAAGCCTTTGTTAATTTTTCAACCACTACCATGATTGAATCATGTTGCTTATTCGTTTTGGGTAATCTTGTGATGATATCCATGGTGATCACTTTCCATTTCTTCTCTGGAATTGGCAATGGCTGTAGCAAACCCGCTGGGTACCTATGCTCAACCTTCACCTTTTGACATTCCATACATTGTTCGATGTAATCAGAAACATCCTTCTTCATTCCCAGCCAAAAGAACCGGCTTCTTATTGCTGTAATCATTTTCTAGTAATCGGGATGTCCAACATACATGACATCATGCATTTCCTTCAGTACCAAATTCCTCAGTTCTCCAGAACTAGGAAGATAGATTTTATTTTTATGCATGAGTAATTTGTCTTCCTTTATCTCATACTCCTTTATTTTCTGTTGTACATTTCCTCATTGTAGGCCTTCCTTTACCTGTAGGTAATGTTGGTCTGTAACAAGACCATCTAAAATTCTTCTCTTCAAGGCTGACTGATGCATACTGACAATAGTAGCATGCATGGTATGCACTCTTCTACTAAGTGCATCGAAAAATTTATTCTCCTTTCCTTTGATATTCTTGATATCGAAGTCATATTCACTTAAAAATTCTAGCCATCTTGTTTTCTTGGCATTCAAGGTTGGTTGTTCAAAAAGATACTTCAGGCCAATGTGGTCTGTCCTTAATTTGAATTTCTTCCCCATGAGATAATGCCTCCACATCCTCAAGGAATGAAAAATGGCAGCAAGTTCCAAGTCATTTGTGGCACAATACCTCTCATGTTCCTTAAGCTTTCTAGACTCATATCCAATGAAATGTCCATTTTACATGAGGAATCCCCCAAGTCCTTCCTTACATGCATCTATACATACCACAAAACTTTCATTTGGGTCAATAATCTTTAACATAGGTGCACTAGTAAGTAATTCCTTCAACATATTAAAATTATTTTCACACTTGAGTGTCCATTCAAATTTAGTTCCCTTCTTTTGCAAAGAAGTGATGGGATGAGAAATCTTAGAGAACCCTACTATGAACCTTCTGTAGTAGCCAGCTAATCCCATAAAAGATATGACATCTGACAGATTTTTGGGTGTTGTCCATCCTCTAATGGATTCGATCTTCTCTGGATCTACTACTATGCCCTGCTCTGAAATAATGTGTCCCAAGTAATGGATCTGCTTTTGATAAAAATAACATTTACTCAACTTGGCATACAACTGATTTTCTCTCAGTACTTGCAACACCAGTCTTAAGTGATGTTCATGCTCTTCTTCAGACTTAGAATAGATAAGTATGTCATCCAGGAATACTATTACAAACTTATCCAAATAATTTCTGAATATGCCATTCATTAAGCACATGAAGACAATTGGTGCATTGGTTAGACCAAATGGAACCACTACAAATTCATAATGTCCATACCTGGTCCTAAAGGTTGTCTTATGAATGTCTTCTTCCTTGATTCTTACTTGATTGTATCCTGCCCTCAGGTCAATCTTGGCTCCTCTTAGCTGATCAAAGAGGTCATCAATTTTGGGTAGAGGATACTTGTTCTTTATAGTGTATGTGTTCAACTGTTTGAAGTCAATACATAGCCTCAAGGTTCCATCTTTCTTTTTGACGAAAAGTACTGGTGCTTCCCAAGGTGAAACACTTGGACATATGTACCCTTTCTTCAACAATTCCTCCAACTGCATTTGTAATTCTTTTAACTTTGGTGTGCTCATTCTTTAAGGTGTTTTTGACACTTGGGCAACTTTTGACACTAAATCAATTCATAAATCTATCTCCCTCCTTGGTGGAAATCCTGGTATTTCTTGGAATACATCTTCAAATTCTCATAGTATCGATAAATATTTGAGGCTTGTCCCTTTTGTATTATCTGACTCTTCCACATGAGCTGCATACAATTGACATCATTTCCTAAAACATCTTTTTAGCTGTACGGCTGAAATCTCCCTTATAGGGATGGGTCTTGGAACTCCTTTCACTATGCTTTGTTTTCCATTTCTATCAAGACATGTCAATGTATTTTTATGACAATCTAGGATAGCATGATGCTTGTCCAACCAATCCATTCCAATCAAAATATCATAAGACCCCAATGGTATGATATTTAGATCAATACTAGTATTCACGCCAATAAGACTTATGGAACAACTTCTGACCATATCATGGATTCTTCTTTTGGTTCCAGTGGCTAATTGAACCAAACTTGATTTTCCAAGTTTAATTTTCTCCAAATGCAATCTATCCACTATCTTAGGATCAATGTAACAATGAATTTCTCCTGAATCAATCAAAATAGAAACAGGTTGATTTATGATCTTACCTTCCACCTCGATCATATTGGACTGGTACTCTACTTGTCGATCATTTAAAGATGCATATATTCCTCCCATATCTTCGACTACTGTGTCTTCTTGGATGTTCTGCATAGTCTTCAATTTTTCCTTTCAGTGTGGGCAATCCTTGTACAGGTGATATTCCTTGCATCCCCAGCATTGGATTGGTGGTCTTCCCCTTTTTCCCAAGGAATATTCCTTCTTAAAATATCCCTTAGCATACTGATCTTGATGATTTTTATTAGGCTCATTCCTATTGAAGGGAGGTTTGAATCCTTTCCTCCTCTGATCGGAGTTCACATTTTTCTTGTCCTTCCATGATTTCTGCAGAGATTCTCTTCTCTGGCCTTTCTCATACAGGTATTTATTCTTCCTGATGGCTTTAGTCAAGGTCTTGGACTCATCATACTTGATCTTTTCCTTATAAAAGGCTGGAAATCAACTTAGAAATATCTATATTTTCACTTTCTCATCACCAATGAACCTGGCATACTTTAACAATCCCAAGAACTTCTTCTCTTATTCTGCCATAGTCATGCTTCCCAATCTCAATTCAAAGAACTTCTGCATTTTCTTGTCATAGAAATGATATGAGAGGTACTCCTTCTGGAAGTAATTCTTCGACTTCTTCCAAGTTATCCTACTTTCATTAACATGTTCCACTTGCTTTAGTTGGTCCCACCACATTGCAACTTTCCTATGTAAATGGTAGGTGGCGATCCTGGCTTCCAAATTTGATGAATAGTTATGCAACTAAAAATATCTCTTGAGCCCAAGAAACCATGCTTCGACATCATCTTCCCTTTCTCTTTCACCCTCAAAGGAAGGTGACTTGAGCTTCCTCAGTTCTCCTTACAAACTATCTACCTCTTGTTTCCTTCTTTGGTGTCTAACAAGAGACACCTATGGACTACTTACAAGATCATCCGATGCATAAAAATTTCTTTCTGAGTAAGGAGGTGAGCGATGTCCATGAGCTTTTCTAGCTCTTCTGGAATAACCATCTCTTCCACGATCATCCCTTCTTTCATGGAACCTACCTTCTTCCTCTTGTCTTGAGTTTGATCCCTTCTTCATTTGTCTCAGTAATTGATTTAATATCTACAACACTCAAGAATTTATCTGACTTTTCTCTCTCATCAGTCTCTAATTGTCTTCCTTGTAGCTCTACATTTCCATCTTCAGGATTCTTATTGTTTCTATTAACATTTCTTGTTCTCCTTTTCCCTTGTGTCCATTGGACATTGTCTCTGCATTACCAACTCTGGTATTCTGGCCTTTGTCTTGCTTATCATGACTTGATCTGAAAATAGAAGGCTGACTTTTTATGCTATGAAATCACCCTCTACTTCAATAAAATAAACTTTACAGGACCTTGTTTCATGTGTTAAAATATGCAAGATAAAATTATGTGCCAAGTTTATGCTTCTTCCTTTAAATGCTTGTGTGTGAGGAGTTGTTCTTTTAGATGGTTAAATATGTACTTCAAATAAATACACAACAATACAACTTGCAACAAATAAACCATAAAACTCACAACAATAACAACATGATAAAGGAGTTCACCCCCCTCCGGGCTACATCTCCTTGAGCCTCCATCAATGGACTTGGCTCTCTGGGATTAATTTGTAAAAAGTTATTTTACAAGCTGCTTCTCAACTCCAATGGAAAAACAGACTGTACCATTGAGATCAGAACACATAAAAACCCCAAAAATGACTAATAGAACTCTGAAAACGGATCATGGCTCATCTGGGCATGACCTCTTCTACATGTGGCCTTAAGCTTCCCTGAGATTCTCTTTGGAAAAAAAACCTGTAAAAGTCATCAAAATCCTCTGAAACCTATCCCAATGTGTTCAAAGAATAACAATTAGCCAAAAATGATTATTCAATCACAGAAAACAAACATAGGCTCACCAAAACATGTCCTCCATCAATGAGGGTTTCAAGCTCCCTAGAGCTTGCTGAGACTTCAATGGTGAAAAACTTGCATAAGAATTCTTCAACTAGCTGTGAAAACTGTGCCAATGGATTCAGCACATCCAAAAACCCCTAGTTGGGCTTTTACGGCACCTCAATCGGCCAAGTAATGAAGAAGATAGGCCTCCTGCCATTCTCTTCCTCAAGTTTGTTGGCTCTGCATCTACAAAATGCACCCTTGTCAAATGAACCTAGCACACACGCAATATATAGCGTGAAAACCCAGCACACGCGCACAACCGTAAAACGGTGCAAACCGTTGAACCGTTAATGGAACTAAAACCCCCTCAACCATCAAGCCGTTGGGCATATGGATCCATAGGACCACGCGCGTTTTATAAAAAGGGCTTAAGTCGTAACAACCGTTTGAACTTCACTCCCGCACTCCAGTCATATGTAAAACCACGGGCTACATAGAATAACCCCCGCGCATTATTAACAATGGTATAGTCATATATATTAGAAAGAATAAACCGTGGGTTATGTTTTAAAATCCCACGCCAACCGTTGGTCACATGGTATAAAGTTTGGGCATATGTAAACACAAATGACCGCGGGCCGGGGCTAAGCCCCGGCCCGACCCCCCGCCCATCGGTCACATAACTTGATTGTAAATATATTTGAACTCATACATATGTTAAGTCACAACCGATGGTCCGCTGGTCAGACGGTCTTTGCGAAGGCGCTATGTGGAGGGGAGGTCTGGGGGTTGAACCCCGCGGACTCCAACATAATTTTACATAACAACCAAAAGCCAATAAAGGGTGCCATGTGGCAGCCCATGACTGGGCCACGTGGCACCATAACATTTGTCAAGAAATTGCCACGTGTCGTCAATTGATTCGACCACAACTGCCAATAATAAAATGCCACGTCAGCATGTATGGTCAATTCACGTCACCTCTTCCACGTCAGTGTACGGTCATGCCATGTCAGCATCCGTACGGACTGTACGGACTGCACAGTCAGCATCCATTTTTTTTACCTGTTTGGCGATTCGAACAGATCGCGATATCTCTTGCTCCTGACATCCGTTTGAGACAAAACGAATTGTGTTGGGTTCGTGATGACGAGGGATACACTCTCATTTGTTTTGAGGCAATTATGAGAACGTTGATTTTTGAGCTAAAATTTGACCCCTGGTCCAGATTTTGATCACACCTTCCCACTGAAAGGCTTTTGGACCCACAAAAGCTTATGATAATCTATCTGAGATTCAATACTCTTCTGCTTTCAAGTTCTATCAACTGATTCTACTTGAAAAGCCTTTTGATAATCACCTAAATACCTTTACATGCCTTGCACTGCAACTGGCTATGTCCCTCAACCACTGCTCTCTGGCTGCTGCTGACCTACTGTTCTCTCTGTGCTTGGAAGACTACCAACCTTCCCACTGAGAATCAAGTCCCTCTTTATAACTCTTCGACACCAACACAATCATCTCTCCAATGGCTGCAAAAACTTTCCTAAGACATCTTGTCACAAGCCAAGAAAACCATCAATCTTGAAAATAAATTATACAAGACTGAAAAATGATGCCAACAAAATCTTTTTTCTCTTCAAACAAACTGTCGCATCTTGTACTTCATCAAAGAACATGGTGTTTTCCTGCATCTTGGTGTACTCAAAATCAACTTACAAGTCAACAAACACCATCGACTAAACACAAGTCGAAAAACACGATTGACACACATAGTCGTCAGACAATCATCGACACCAGTTGAGACTCATTTGAAACATCTCAACCTTCCTAAAATGACAAGTCGACAAACATGATATACAATCATGTTACAATCATGAATCACTCATTGTGAACCATCACTAGGTTCACTGCTTACACATACATAAAAACAAATCCATGTGCATGACTCTTCAACTCTCCTTCCAGTACAAACATAAGTACACAACCCAAAACATGTGGGTACATAAGAGCTGAACATGAAAAAGATAAATGGTTGTAACAAGTGAACATCATATCCATCTTTTACATCTTCCTGGCGAAGTTATGTAACAACAAGAATGCCTTTACACGAATTGCATTCACATGCAACTTGCATCATGCAAATTGTGATAAACTTTTGCAACTTTATCATGCTTCCCATAAATGCACACATAATGCTGAAAAGTGAATTTACAACAGAAAAATGCAAGCCTTACTTGCTCAAGAAATCCAACCATTTCTTACCAAGCCAACTCAACAGTGACTTTTTCTGCTGGAAATCGTCCTCTTGTGAATCATCTTGACTCACATCGATGATGGAATCTCCTCTTCCATTCTTTCCAAACTCTTTATCCATCTGCTTCTTATGCCGTGGATGAGTGGTTGGATGCAATGTCCAACATTGGTCAATGAGATGACCTCGCTTCTAACAATGAGTGCAAATATTTTGCATCCTCTTTTCTCGTTGTCTTTGCTTGTAAAGTTTCCTAAAAGCGGTTAATCTTTTCCAACATTATGAAATATGATGGTTATATAAACCAAAATATGTACATGGATCCTTTCTTCCATTTTTACATATAAATTTATCATGCTTAACATAATCAAAAGCAATTGAATGATAAGTGGAATTATACCTTGAACATTCACCTTTATCGCCTCTTTGAGGAGGTGAATTGGAAGAGTTACAAGCTCTCCTTTGAATACCATCAACAATGTTCTTGTCCTCATCGTTGTCACAACTCTTTCGTTTCACACATTCGCATTCATCTTAAACACAAGCCTTGCATGCTGGAGGGATTGAACTTTCAACAAATGTTCTTGAACTTTCACCTTTAAAGCCTTCTTGAGGAGGTGATCTCGAAACAAAATTTGTTCTTGGAACTTTTTCCCTTGTCTTCTCAACTTTGGAATTTGCTCCATCTCTTTGTTCATATCCAAGACCACAATACTTGGGTCTCTCTTCAACAACAATAGGCTCAACAATGCCTTGTGCATGCTTTCCTAACCCTTTACCTTCATAGCCCATTTTTAACAATAACTTGGACCCTATTCCTCTTGTGTGATTTTCAAAACCACCAAAACATTCATCTTGTGAGGAATTAGAAGATAAACTAACATTGCATACCTCATGTTCATGCATGTACTTGGTAAGGGTTTCCCTTGCCTCATGGAGTTGAATCTCCATCTCATGCAACCTTTCAAGAAGCCGGTCTTTCTCCTTCTTCATGGCCTTCAACTGCTCTTCAAGGGCAATGCTCTCCTTACCTTCACACATTTCTTTCATCAAATCTCTCATGGTTAGAATTTCCTTCAACAACTCTTTGTCAAAGAACTTTGATTTTGAAGATATATGAGAACTATCAATGCTTGAAGCTTCCTCCATACTTGCAAGATATCAAACTTCAACACAAAACTTGCACAAAAACCAATAGCTAAATCTCAAGCTATCAATGGCAAATACATGAGCAAAACAAACTATGCTTTGATACCACTTGATCTGAAAATAGAAGGCTGACTTGTTATGCTATGCAAGCACCCTCTACTTCAATAAAATAAACTTTACAGGACCTTGCTTCATGTGTTAAAATATGCAAGATAAAATTATGTGCCAAGTTTATGCTTCTTCCTTTAAATGCTTGTGTGGGAGGAGTTGTTCTTTTAGATGGTTAAATATGTACTTCAAATAAATACATAACAACACAACTTGCAGCAAATAAACCATCAAACTCACAACAATAACAACATGATAAAGGAGTTCACCCCCCTCCGGGATACATCTCCTTGAGCCTCCATCAATGGACTTGGCTCTCTGGGATTAATTTGTCAAAAGTTATTTTACAAGCTGCTGCTCAAATCCAATGGAAAAATAGACTGTACCATTGAGATCAGTACACATAAAAACCCCAAAAATGACTAATAGAACTCTGAAAACGGATCATGGCTCATCCGGGCATGACCTCTTCTACATGTGGCCTTAAGCTTCCCTGAGCTTCTCTTTGGCAAAAACACCTGTAAAAGTCCTCAAAAGCCTCTGAAACCTATCCCAATGTGTTCAGAGCATAACAATTAGCCAAAAATGATTATTCAATCACAGAAAACAAACATAGGTTCACCAAAACATGTCCTCCATCAATGAGGGTTTCAAGCTCCCTAGAGCTTGCTGAGACTTCAATGGTGAAAAACCTGCATAAGAAGTCTTCAAATGGCTATGAAAACTATGCCAATGGATTCAGTACGTCCAAAAACCCCTAGCTGGGCTTTTACGGTACCTCAATCGGCCAAGTAATGAAGAATATAGGCCTCCTGCCATTCTCTTCCTCAAGTTTGTTGGCTCTGCATCTACAAAACGCACCCTTGTCAAATGAACCTGGCACACACGCAATATATAGCGTGAAAACCCAGCACACGCGCACAACCGTAAAACGGTGCAAACTGTAGAACCGTTAACGAAACTAAAACCCCCAATCGTCAAGCCGTTGGGCATATGGGTCCATCGGACCACGCGCTTTTTATAAAAAGGGCTTAAGTCGTTACAACCGTTTGAACTTCCCTCCCGCGCTCCGGTCATATGTAAAACCATGGGCTACATAGAATAACCCCCGCGCATTATTAACAATGGTATAGGCATATATATTACAAAGAATAAACCGTGGGTTATGTTTTAAAACCCCACGCCAACTGTTGGTTACATGGTATAAAGTTTGGGCATATGTAAACACAAATGACCGCGGGCCGGGGCTAAGCCCCGGCCCGACCCCCCGCCCATCAGTCACATAACTTGAATGTAAATATATTTGAACTCATACATATGTTAAGTCACAACCGATGGTCCGTTGGTCGGACGGTCTTTGTGAAGGCACTATGTGGAGGGGAGGTCCGGGGGTCGAACCCCGCGAACTCCAACATAATTTTACATAACAACCAAAAGCCAATAAAGGCGTGCCACGTGGCAGCCCATGACTGGGCCACGTGGCACCATAACATTTGTCAAGAAATTGTCACGTGTCGTCAACTGATTCGACCACAACTGCTAATAATAAAATGCCACATCATCATGTACGGTCAAGCCACATCACCTCTGCCACATCAGCGTACGGTCATGCCACGTCATCATCCATACGGACTATACGGACTGCTCAGTCAGCATCCATTTTTTTTACCTGTTTGGCGATTCGAACAGATCGCGATATCTCTTGCTCCCGACGTCTGTTTGAGACGAAACAAATTGCATTGGGTTCATGATGACGAGGGCTACGCTCTCATTCGTTTTGAGGCAATTATGAGAACGTTGATTTTTGAGCTAAAATTTGACCCCTGGTCTAGATTTTGATCATGACTGGAGGATCCCTCTCCTTCTTCCATTTCCTCAATACACATTTTGAGTTGATGTGTTTAAACCCCTTAATTCGGCAAAATGTGAAAGCAACCATTTTGTTAGAATTATGTTATGATAAGCAAAATTTACAAACCATGCTACAAGTCTTTTTTCTTTTTTTTTTGTTCATGGATATCATATCCCCATTCTTTGAAAATAACAGTGTCATGTTATCCTTGGTTGACACAGAATTTCATCCTGTGCAGGCGCTTCCTTCAAACCACAAACCACCTTCCCAGGTGACCATGACTAGAAACCACGGCTAAATCCTTCCTTAGTACCTTTCTGTCTCGAAGACCACTAATTCGGTCCTTAGCCCTCCTTCCCTTAGCTCTCAATCTGCATATGACCACGGCCATGACCCTATGCTTAGCTGAAAAAATGCTTGTCCAAAGCTTCGGGACTTTGGAACTTTCAGCGAAGACCGGATCAGCGGTCCTCATCCTCTTTCATAATCAACGATCGAGATCCACTTTGGGACTGCACGCTTTAGGAGTCTCAACTTTCCTCACTTGCCTCCTCCCAAAACACTTTTACCTATATTCCATGATTTGCCAAAGGGTGTCCTCCCACAGATCAACAGCTTTGAATCACTTCGACTCTTCGGGCTTTGGAAGTTTCAAAATTTTCCTCCTGCACTTTCTCTTGGAGTGCTTTCACCCGAATTCAATGATCCTTCAATGCATGTCTTCTAGAATCAACAGTTGATATGTACCATGGCCTTCAGGAGTTTTCAACCCTATGCAACCTGTCAAATCCTTCCCCACTAGAATGCCTAATCTTTGGACTACACGATCTGTCACCACGTGGAAAAATACTGGAAACAGACACATGGTCCAATCTGACAGGTGACACATGTCACGTCCTAGATGATATTTCAATACTCGATATGCTCAAAACTTACTGACATGTGGCACACATCCCATGTGTCCATGTCATCCTAGGTGACGTCCGCAAGCCACATCACTTAGGGAATTTTGGGGTCCACATCACCTCCTGGTGATGTCATCATGCCCCACCCCTTCGGCTCTTCGGGCTTCGGGACTTCGAGAGTTTCCACACTAGCACACTTCAAATTCTCCCGAACTCCGATTTCCCGAACTGACCAAACTGTCACCATGTGTCCCCCTTATCGGATGACCCATATTAACCCCGGACTTTAGGACTTTGGAATTTACCACTGCAAGGATCAACGACTGCCATTCCTTCAGGCCTTTGGACTTTGGGAAACTCAAACTTCAACTTTTTTCTGAAATGTTTTTATCCGAATATCGTGATCTACTGACCTGTGTTTCCCACGGATCGATGGCTACGATTTATTCAGGTCTCTGGGCTTCAGAAATATCAATTCTCAAATTTTCCTTGTTCTCCTTTTCCCAAAGTGATTTCACCTGGAGCACACGATTGGTTGACGTGTGTCCTCCTACAGATCGATGGTCCCTGACTACTGTTGTAGGAAAATCTCCCCACGGATAGGTAGATTGTCTCAAAGAGCTTGACTCTAACTCTAAGACAGAAAATGCTTAACGTGGACACTTACTTCCTTTCAAATATATACAAACTAACACATGAGAAGGAAGGAGAACAAAAGTACCTCTTTATCGGTGTTTGTCCCTACACGCTCTGAGTTGAGCTCCGATCCTTTACTCCTCGCTGATTCCTGTAGACAAACAAGATACGACCACTCCCTACTCTATTGATATTAGCTTGAAAATAGATCTATCTATCAATGATAAGTTCATGTAACATCAAACACAAACTAGAAAGAAACAGGCCAAGCGTGTCATATTAATGAGAATAACGACAACATTACTTACAATCGTAGATGCGAATGCGACAGCTTCATCAAGTCCTCTTCGTCTAACCCTTGCTCGAAAGATCCACAACCTGGATAACAACAGCTTCACTGATCACTCTCCTTTGGCTGACTGTGTGTTTCCTATGAGATCATAGGTTTCATACTAGCAATACTTTCTCCCCTTTTCACCATCATAGAGCTTGTTTATATAGGTTAAGAGGAGATTAACCTTTTAAGTTATCTTTAGAACAGGTTGAGGAACCTCCTCCCTAGATCAGGGATCTTCTGATGAAACCAAGAATTCGAATGCAACTGCCTTCTAAACTTGAAATATCCTCCCCTTATTCTCCTCAACGGGTCAACTACTGCCTCAGATTAGGCAGTGCTCCCTCAAAAGGGGCATCAAAGTGCTATAGCGCTCCCTAGGAAGCTTGAGGGAAGCGCCAGCACTCCAAAGGTGGATAGAGTTCCTTCAGAAGGGCATGAGAACATTATAATGCTCCCTGGAGCCTTATAAGGGGGCGCCAATGCTCCCTAGACTAATGTAGGGGAGCGCTCACCCTCAAAACCTTTGATTAAGAGCTCTTCTCAAGTGTCAAGAGTTCCTTGACTTCAGTTAACCAGTTCTCCTTCTCCAAACCAAATGTATGAGATGTTCTAAGTGCCTCCTTAGTGTCATCGTTAAGGCAGTATGCTTGAATAGCGTTTGTGACACTTATGAACAACTTGTGACACTTGCAAAAGTTGTAAGGAATATGTGACACTTATCCAGTTGAGTAATTTTGACGTGTAATAGATTGCCCCCCAAAGTATGAAGTTAGAAGATGTGGACTGATAATTGAAATGATTTGTAGACGTTCAAGCAAGGGTATAGACTCGGAGAACCTGATGGAAGCTGCACACAAACATCCAACAAATATCATGACACATTTCAACACCCAAGGCAGGCATACCTATGCTTGGGTGATCAAGACTTGCGAGATATGGCCGCCATAACATTGCGGATCCATAATTGTATTGATAAAAGGGTATAGCCACCAAAGATACAATGTGGATCTATACTTTGATGACTCAGACTGGTTGTAGCCATGAAGAATACATAGTGGATCTACTAGATGACAAGACATAGCCACGACCAATACAAAGTGGATCTATGTGATAGTGTATGTGTTCTTTGTCCAATAGAAACTTCTTCGTAGCCTGGGAAAAGCATATATCAAAGTGATTACTCAACCCAGGGTCGTCTTACCAATCCCAATGTGGTACGATTCTAACCATGTGAATAGATGTCTTGATGTCAAACATGGCAGAAACCACTTGATTACTGGTCAATGGTGTGAACCGTTAACAAGTGCGAGGGAGATCACCATTAATGTCAATGATTCCCAAGGTACCCTAGTACATTCCAGCGAATGTGAATATATGAGATGAATTCGAACACCCGTGGAATCATTCGATCAGGGGTCACTGATGTAGACCTATTGTTGAACGTGAGGAGGCCTGCCATTGAGGCATGCAGGTCCCAAAGTACTAACTGGTTTCTAAGTCTAATTCCCGGATAATGTGTTGAAGTCGACAGGAATAGACTCGTCGAGGGAGGGCCTTGATGTATCCCCCATCAATGACACGAAACAGACATGGAGATGTAATTGGTGGATCAAATGGACATGGACCGACACATGTTTTGAGGCAAGATATTTGGGATGGCTGACTCTCGAGGCGGATACTTCCCTTGAACACTGAGGCACAACAACAAAAATGTGACATGGACCAAAACTATGCAGTGGATACTGTGACTTGCGTCGGGTGACCCAAAAGAGCGAAAGGAACTCAAAGGATTGGCTCAGTGCAGAGGTTCAACGGATTATGATACGTGCAAATGACAAAGTGTCATGTTTAAGGGTGTCTCTAAGAAGTGCTAGATGATGTTCTCAAGAGACTGCTTGGCTTGCTCCTTTCAATTTTTTCCCCCATCTAGATAGATGAGTACCTCTTTTTGATTTAATGAGCTCGAGGAGGATAACACATGCTCGATATAACTTACCTTCAGTAAGTTCCTCTTCCTTTGTTT
>ML776905.1:3015705-3039044 GCA_009831015.1 Picea engelmannii | reverse complement strand
TAAAAGAGAAATCTCTTAGTTCCTTTTTCGTACAGTAGTCAAACGAGACCAAAAAATGGGTAAACTATCGCTCGAAAGATGCCCTTTCTAACCTTTTAACGAGTGTGAAAGGAAGCAAGGTCACTCGACAATCTTTTCATATTTAGAGAGTCTGAAAAGGGTTTAAAGTAGACTCTAGGGGGGTTCCTTTTTCGTGTGTTCATGTATCCGTACGGGTCCGAAAAGAGATAAAAGTTTACCCATTTACGTCCTCATATTATCGAGCTCGAGAACGAACTAAGACTATGCTCATAAGTGCGACAAGGTGAATAATCCATCAGGACTGCCAGGAAACCTGCGATGTCAGAACTACAAACCAAGGGTTTAGTGAAGCCATTATGTTGTTAGAGAAACCCAAAAATAACTATACCTTGTAAAAATGAAAATTTATAAATAACAATACAATGAACATTCCATTTACCATTTCATTTTGCACAAGGATTTTGGAGTAGTGGAGATTCTCGTTTTGAGGTGGATCTTGTTTTATTTGCTGTCGGAGCTACGGTTCACCGTTTCGCTTGCCGTTTGGACCAGGTAGGTTTCCATCTCTTCTTCTTTCAAGCACATGGTTCCACATTCATTTTAATAGCATCATTTAATTTAAAATATGAAGCCCTAAGTTGCCCCAAATAGAACCAAATCGGACTCTTTTAAAAATTAATGGAAAAATGGGATTCTTTTACAAAAAACATTTTAGAAAAGGGTGGCCAAGATGCCAACATCTCAATAGTTGATTGGATGAGTTGTTTTTGGCAAAAGAAACCATGAAAAACCTTTCCATATGCCCACACAGCCACAAAGTCGTTTTGATTTTTTAAATGTTTTCATTGTTATTTGATGAAAGTTAAATGGCTAGGGAAGGGCGTGGTAATTGTAAAAGAGGGTATGATCACTTTTAAATGGTGTGGACATCTTATTTCATGCTTTAAATCGCTTTTAAAAGTTGTCGAAATGCCAAAACGTGGAAATAATGGATTTCTTGATTTTTTTGTTTTGTAGATAACTTCGGCGACCATGATCGAATGGAAAGAAAGAGAACATGAGATGGATGACTTAGCTACCTAGCGGAGTCCCCATACACGGGCCACGTTGCGAGCTTGTGGCTTGCTCAAATTCTTCAAGTTGCAAAAAATGAAGAAAGAGATTTTATTGCTCGAGCATATGATTGGCCTATGGGATGTTGCAGAGCAAGGATTCTGAATTGGCACATAGCTTTTAACTATTGAGTTAGAAGACATGTACTTTTTTACTGGCCTCTCGAAAAGAGGGGTCCCTATATCTTTCTCCGGGCAGAGAGTGCTACCTGAACAAGTGGATGTGTATCTGGCACACCATTGTATCCCAGGAGCAAGGCTGGTAGAGGGTAGAATCCCTATCAAGGACATTCGAGAGCTACCCCTCCGGTCTATACTGTTTTCTATCACGAGCGTGATAGGAAGTACTAGCGCTCATCTGGCATCAAGATTGCAGGTGGCTTACGGTGTTCAATGTTTGGAACCAACATTGTTCAACTGGAGTGCAGGGTTCCTTCGAAATGTGAAGGAACAGATTTCACGGTGCAGGACTGGACAAAAGCAGTTTGGTTATGGCTCATTTTTGGTCTCATTTTTTCTAGAGCGCATCCCTCAGATGCAGCCTCAGATAGCACTGGCGGTGCGACCAGTGGATGAACCTAGGATGGAGAGGTGGACTAGTCTGTCTCCAAGGCTAGTATCGGATTCAGAGTTCCATTTCACTGGTGATTTCCTTGCCTGGTTGAGATGGAAGTATCTCTAGATAGAGGAATTACCTTATGCTGAGGTAGATTTATGTGGGAGCATGGATTTGATTTTGCCCGTGGGGGAAGACTGGGATATGTCAGGTAAGAGACTGATCCATACCTTGTCTAGTTTCTGTTTTTAAATTTTTTGATGTATATATATATATATATATATATTTTTGGGTATGTGGAAGAGTTTTAACAGATGTATGTTTTCAACGTGCAGACAAGGGAGCAGTGTGCCCGACTGATATACCGGTACTAGGACGTCGCGGGGGGCATCCCGGTTGCAGCATATCCGATAGTACCAGTGATAGGTCTTCGGGAGGTTGAGAGAAACCTCTAAGGCCTCACGATGGGCATTCCTCCTTTACGGAGGGGAGAAGTGCCTTTACATCTGCAGAGGCACATTGTGGGAGTACCGAAGAATATCAATTCTCTATTGAGGTGCGTAGTGCGCGCGGTGATGTGTTACTCGCAGCACAATGTAGTGCGGGGAGATTAGAGTCTCTCCGGTGATCTTATTTTTGTATGCCTTGTCAGGCAACGTTGTATGGGTGGAAAGACCCAATACTTTTCTCTTCTACATACTTTTTGATGTAATCCAAACATTTCAGTCACGCCATATATATATATATATATATACAATTTTGATTTTTTACAATGCTGATGATTTGTACATGATGATGTCTATGATGTGTTTTAATTTACATGTAATGTACAATTTTTCTTTTCTTAAATCTTATATGTGGGTCAGATATCGATCCATGATATAATTAGCTAATGAATCTGAAACACTATTAAGTTCTCTTGGAATGTGTCTATATTCAATGTAATCGAACATTCGTTCAAGACGGCGAACTTGTAAGTGTAGACGTAGCAGGATAGGACTACAGATAGAGTAGATACGATTGAGTTGATAAACCACGAGTTGGGAGTATAAGTACACAATGATACGAGAGATACCTAGGGAGGAGGCTTGGGTCAACATTCCGATGACAGCATGATATTTTGCCATGTTGTTGGTTGCTGGTCCTAAGCAGATCCCTCCTGAACTCACCACCTCGTCAAACTGGTAAATAACCCATGCTGCCGAAGCAATATCATGGGTATGTCGGCTAGCACTATCCGCGAACCCAAAAAAGATAGGAAAGGAAGATGTCATCTACGCATGAAAACACAAGCACAGTCATGAGTGGCGGTGGTAAGGACTCAAGCATGCGAAAGAAATACACACACCAAACTAAAATACAATAATGTACAAAGTACAGATGCTAGGTGATCTAGGCATATTACTTTTTAAGGTAAAGCCCGTTTCAGGGCTCTCCTAAGGAAATTCCATCATGATCAACTAATTCATAGGCACCTCTATGTAGAACACGCTTCACGATGTAAGGACCGTGCCACAGAGGTTCTAACTTTCCTGTCCCCAATTTATCGTGAGCTTGGTCGTAAATGAGGACTAAGTCTCCTTTTGCAAAAGTCCGAGGGTGGACGGATTTGTCATATTGACTCTTAATTTGTTTCTGATGTGCCTCATTGGCGAGAGTAGCATCACGACGTGTTTTGTCCAATTTGGATAGATACAAGAATCGTTCTTCTTTAGCAAAAGTATGGGGCAGGAGTTCTACTTTAAATTTGAGTGATGGAATCTCACACTCGATTGGTAGGACGAATTCAATGCCATAGACCAACTGGAAAGGAGTGAATCCAAT
Source organism: Picea engelmannii (assembly GCA_009831015.1). NCBI lineage: Eukaryota > Viridiplantae > Streptophyta > Pinopsida > Pinales > Pinaceae > Picea > Picea engelmannii. The sequence goes on along the minus strand of ML776905.1, from coordinate 3,035,531 downwards.
TGAAGTTTTCACAAAGGTGCGATAAGCCCAGAGAGCGGAGAAAAGTTGTAAATGCCACAATGTTTTGTTTGCCCCTACCATGCGTTGGATCATGGTTTTTAGGAATTTATTGATAGCCTCAACTTGTCCGTTCGCTTGAGGGTAGTAGGGGGATGAGTTTTCATGGAGAAAACCCAATTTGACGTGTAACTCGCTCATCATCTGGTTTTTGAAGTGTGCACCATGATCGGTGACAATGGAACATGGTACACCAAAACGGGTTATGATATGGTTGAAGAGGAATAGAGCTGCAGTACGACCATCATTCAGGAAGGTAGGCATAGCCACAGCCCATTTGGTGAAGTAGTCGATGACGACGATGATGTAACCATGCCCCTCGGCTGAGGTAGGCTTACACTGCATGAAATCGATGCCCCATTTGGCAAAGGGGTTGATGGCGATAATGGGGTGCAGCGTAGTAGGGTGGGTGTGTGCCTTCTTGTTAAAATGTTTGCAGGGTGGGAATTTTTTGACAGCCTCGATGCAATCTTTGAAAATCGAGGGCCAAAAGTAGTCGGAACATAGGATTTTTTGGGCGGTGGCCATCCCGGAGAGGTGACCGCCACAGACACCAAGGTGAAAATCGTTCAAAACACGTTCAACCTCCTCATGAATCAGACATCGTCGAAGGATTGTGTCGATACCATGGTGATACAAGGTGTCGTCGATGATGAGATAACGACGAGAGTGGTGACGAATACGTTGACGCTCTTCGTGAGAAATGTTGGGCTGAAAACATTGGGTTTGAAGGTAGAGGAGAATGTCTCCATACCAAGGATCGGAAGTGCTGACGAGGAAGAGAGATTCATCGGGGAGAGAATATATGGGTTCAATGTGTTCATCGGCACAAGGGAGAGCACAGATAAGCTCTGCAAACACCAAGGATTTTTTGCTTTAGCCTTCGTAAACTCAAGATCGAATTCTTGAAAAATAACGATCCATTTTGAATATTTTCCCCCAAGTACTTGACGTGTCAAGACGTGGTACATGGGGTTGGAGTCTGCGATTACTGTGGTGGTGCATAATAAGATGTAATGGTAGAACCTCTAGACAACGATGACAGCTTCCAGAGCCAGTTTCTCGACATGCGAATATCGGAGTTCGGGTCTAGATAGAATTTTGCTCAGATAATAAATCACATGTTCTTCGTCGTTCAGATCTTCTTGAACTAACACCATCGCAATGGTGGAAGCGGAGGAAACCAAGTAAAGGATATATTCCCTTGTATACTCCGAGGGGTGTAGCAAGGGAGCGTGGTTCAAAGCGTGCTTGAGAGAATTGAAGGACCGTTGGGCAGTATCATCCCAGATAAAAGGGGTGTTTTTCTGCAGTAACCGCATAAATCCTTTAGTTATTTCGGCATAGTTGTAGATGAAACGATGAAGGAAGTTTGATTTTCCTTGCAAACTTTGGAGTTGGGTTGAATTGGTAGGTGGGGGTAAGGCTAGGATGGCCTTGATATTTAAGGGGATCCACCCTGATCCCATCTTTGGAGACAATGAAACCGAGGATTCAACCGGATTCGACAGCGAAAATGCATTTGCATGGGTTCAGACGAATACGATAGAATCGACATCGAAGAAAAATTTCCCGCAAGTGATCAATGTGATCAGATCGATTGGATGAATGGGAGGGTAAATTGTCGAGGTAAGGCTCCGCGATATGCTTGATTTCATGGAAAGCGTACGACATGGCCCGCTGGAAAGTGGCACCAGCATTTTTTAGGCCAAATGGTAACTTTCGATAAGCAAAAGTTCCCCATGGGCAGATAAAGGTTGTCTTATGTTGATCAGCAGGTAAGATTTCAATCTGGTTGTACCTAGAAAAGCCATCCATGAAAGAGAAGATTACGCTCCCTGTGCAATTATCGATGATTTGGTCAATGAAGGGCGTAGGGTAGTTGTCCTTGGGACAAGCTTTGTTGAGATCTCGATAGTCAACGCAAACACGGATGGTCCCTTGTTTTTTGGCAACCGGAACAAGGTTGGAGACCCATTCGGTTAAAGGGACGGGGTAGATAAAGCCAGATTTGAGAAGTTTTTCAACTTCTGCCTTTATAGCTGCGATTTTCTTGGGATGAACCGGGCAAAGTTTTTGTCGAACGGGTTTCGCATCAGGGTAAGTTTTGATTTCGTGTACGACGATTGAAGGGTCAATCCCTAGCATTTCCTTGTAGCTCGATTCGAAGACATCGCAGAGTTCCTTGAACAAAGCAGTGTAAGAAACCACTTCGTCGGGTGTGCAATTAGCACCAAGGTTAATGTTTTCCACGACACCTTCTTTGATTGAAATGTCAATCATGATCATAGTGGAGATGTTACCCATGTTCTCCTAAGAAAGAGTATCTTGTGTGAGGATAGGAGATTGCGGAGCATCAATAACATCGGGAGGGGAGACAGAGTGTATGTCTCGGTGAATTTCTTCCAACAGTGGAAGAAAAGAGGATCGATGATGGTTATCATTCCAAGGCAGATCGTCGATGCTAATCATTTCCATAATCGATTCATCAGAAGGAAAAATGTGGGAAATGTAATCGACGACAGATGATAGGGAATCCAACCATGAGGGCATCAAGTAGGCATCGGGTGCCAATGAATGTGAATTGTTGGAAGAGGGAGAGGCAGATTGAATAGCTGCGTATGCGGCCTTGGCTGGGCTAAGTGGCATAGTGTCATTGAGCACATTGAATTCCATGGGACTAGGTACAATCCAAGGGTCAGATGATTCCAAGGATTGATAAGGCATAGTCGAGATCATATTGATGGCGGCAATATGATGTGCGGTAGGTGGAAGTGGTGTAGGGAAAGTACCCATGAGGCTAGAATATTTCAATAAGCCAACACCAATGCTTTCATACGTAACTAGATGGTCTCCCAAAAAGGGAATGTTGTTGGTAGTAGGGATGCGGGCGTCGGGTGTGTAGAAATCAAGCTGATCGACGGTAACAATTTTTCCTTGATGGGGGAATTGTACACATCGAAACACCGACGAGGCGACGACAGTCATAGCGTAGAACCAACTTCTTCCGAGTAATAGGTTGTAATCGAGGGGAGCATTGACCACCTCGACGTCAACGGTAACAGTTTTTCCATCCAACTGAACGGCTAAGGATTGTAATAATCCGTAAGGATGAAAACCTTGTCCATCGAAAGTGCGTAACATGGTAGCAGATTTGTTAAGGGCAGGCGATTTTAAGCCCTTCCAAAAAGCTAAGGACATGACACAAGTAGAGGCTCCCTCATCCAGGATAGTTCGATGAATTTGTTGATTGTGAACAACAACATCGATTTGGAAAGCTAGCTGGTGGGAGATTCATGGTTGATGATCATCCAAATTAAATGTGAGGTTGTTTGATGACTCAGGATCAAATGCGTCAATAGCGGCTAAGAGCGTTCTACGTTGGCTGGGACAGTGTTGTAGAACTTCCAAGGCGGACATAGCGCACGGTGCTTGGGCCAAATCTTCTACAATATTGTAATTTTGGGCAGCCCGTGAATTAGGATTGAAAGTAGATTTCCGAATGGTGCTCTTAGGAGGGCATAAGATGGAGTCAAAAGAAGGTTTCTCAATCTGGAGTGGCCCGGATGGAGGGCTAACAGATGGAGGATTAACAGAGGAAGGCAACGGGTCTGGTGTAGAACCGTTAGCAATCTTTGGCTTATCAGGTTTAACTAGTGTGTCATATGTCACAGAGCGAGTGGTTAGATTAACCCTGTTAAACATGTAAATGTGGGCACTTGTCGAGGCCTCATCATGGGGTTGGTTGGAACTGCCCCCTGGTGTGGGGGTTTGGGAAACGAAAGATTGTTGCTGTGGAAAAGGCTGAGTAAGCACAGTGGGTTGTGAATTTCCCTTGAAAATTTTATCCACTTCATCGCGATGTGGGAAGTCTCGGGTGTAGTGATCGTCTCCACAAATGAGACATGGGAATTTTGGTTTTCGTTGTGGTTGTTTTCCGACAGTAGGGGTTTGTGGTTGGGTTTTGGGTTGCTCGTTGTTATTGTTCTTCTTTGGTTTATTTCTCACTTTCTTCTTGCCCCCAGGTTGTTGTGAAGGGGTTGATTGGACAGCATTCACCTCAGAGACCTGAGTTTGAGAGGGGGTGGAAGAGGGTGCAGTCGAGCTGGGAGCAGCCATCGAAGCAGGTCGCTGAATCATTCCAGCCGACTGGGTAGTAGATTGAGTTTTGACTGAGCCAATAACTCCATCCGCGTGGGAAGCAGACGATGGTTTGGATGGATCATTAGTGGCACGGGTAGCATTCGGTATCATCTCATACAGAGTACCGGATTGTGAATAGACTAAGTCTAAGTACTGAGCTCGGGCAATGGATTCTTCCTCGGTGACTACACCACCCATGGCAACATCACGAGCAATCTGGGGTAGCAATGATTTAGTGAACCATTCCGCCAACAATTGGTCAGGAATGACCGCTTTGATTAGCCTTCGTCGTCGTCTCCATTCATGGATATGATCGAAGATATGTACAGACGTTTTCTGACGAAGGGAGGTTAATAGTTCAGTACCTGTCTCGTATCGGATAGGTAGTTGGAAGTGCGTGAGGAAAGACATGGCGAGAGAGTTGAAATCGTGAAAAGATGCATGTGGTAGTTCAATATACCATTTTGCTGCGGAACCCGTAAGTGTTCGTTGGAAAAGACGCAAATGGATAGAATCGTCCATGAGGGAGTTGGATGAACACCACAAATGGAAATTCATGACGTGGTTGTTTGGGTCTTCTCCAGACTTTCCGTCAAATTTTGGGATATCAGAAGGAAGTTTAGTTGGAATAGTTGGCCAAACCGGAGAATGATAAATAGGATCATTCATTAACTGAGACAAGTCTGGAAGATCTAGGGTAGCTAGAAAAGGTAGTTGTCAGTTAATCTGTGGGTAATGTTGGTGTGGCATGGGGACACCAGTGGGGCCAATCATTGGCTTATGTGGATAATTGTAACTAGTGGGCCCTCTTATATGGGGTTGTTTTTGACCAAGGTACGCAGGATTTGAGGTGTTTTGAGAAGCATGTGTGAGCGGAGAATAACCGGATGGGTTTTGAGGGTTATAGGTTGGGTTTGGAATTTGTTCATAAGGAGGTTGTTGCAGAGTCTGAGAATTGTGTCCTGCCGAGAACTGTGGATTTCCTTGAAAAAGGACGTTCCACGAATTAGGTGTGGCAGACACATTTTGTCCGTGTGGTTGATGGTAGACACTGGATTGAGGCTTCCCCCCAGCATGAGGGTGCCCCCCGAATGGAATTTGTCCTTCGGTGGGGGGATGCCCCCCAACTTGAGGGAGAGTTCCCGGAATTTGAGAGCCAGACGTAAATGACTGACCGGTGCCGCCGAGCGGATTAGGACCACCAAGACCGGTCCCTCCGAGTTGTTGGATAGGTATGGAACTTCCCGGCATAACTTGGGTAGTAGTGGTTTGGGTAGTAGTGGCAGTGGAAGTATTTAGTGCCCTGAACCCAAAAGGGAGTGTAGGTCTTGTTGTTATAGGTGTGCCAATCGCAGCTTGGTTGACCACTGCATTACCGGCGAGAATAGTCGGAATGTGAGGGAACATTGTAGAATGGGTCATTTGGAGGGGAATAGTAGACCTTGGGCCAACGGATGGTATGTTCAGACCAACGGGTGGTGTGGCCGTAAAAATGGTGGTACTGGTAAAATGATTTAGGGGTACAGTGTAGGAAAAAGGTGCATCGGCACCTTCCCCTATTCCATAAATATCTTGCACCAAGCATGGTGGACTTCGAACAATGTTTGCGGTCCAAAAGGGGTCATCGACTAAAGGGTTTTGATGAGATCCAATCGAGATGTCAGAAGGATTGATGACGACAAATTCACCAGTAGAATTGAGTTGGAGGACACGTCGTTCATATCCCTCTGGAATGCGGAAAGCTTCCAGAGACTCTGAAACAATCATAAAATTCTCCAAAGGAGTGGGAACTTCTTCCTGGGAAGTTGTAGTGTTTTGAACCTCACTCTGTTGAGGTGATTCCTCCATAGAATGAGGGGGTAAAGGGGTTTTTCCTTCCATATCTTCTGGAGGAAGTCCTTGTAGCCTCTGCGAATGACGTGGAGGGTCAATGTTGGCGAAAAAGAGTTGGTGAAAGAGATCTATGGCCAACTACCGAAAAGAAACAGCATACGCTAATAGAAATCTAAGAATCACAACCAAGCAAATAGGACCTTCTTTTGATGACCGTACTAGTTGGTGATGAAATCCAATGTCGCATGATCAAGTCCAGAAGGGGCGGGGATAGGGTGGAACAGTTACAATGGCGACCTACTTAATGGACTTATGCCTTGGTGCAAGCTTCCACACAATAATTGTGGATTTACCCTCCAAGGAGCCCGAGTGATTTTGACCAATGTCTTCTCCAGGTACAGTGAGACTTCCCGTCACCGTCACATTGTGTAAGACCCTAAATATTATGGCCACTAAAGTTACCAATTCACAGTCAGCCCCTGGGCGGGAACAGTCGACAGTCTGATCCGAACGTACGGGCAGGGTATCGAGCCCAAAATCAACTAAAAGGCTTCCACGCAGTAATTGTGGATTTACCTTGAAGCGATCCCCATAATACGATCTGACCACCACAATCAGTTAAACCATGGAGGGTTAGTCCCCATAGCTCACCCGAATGTGACCTCGTGCGTAACCCCTGTGTTAGAGGGGGATCTCAGGCAGACTTATACGATGATTGGATTTGACTCTCCCTAACTCAAGATTCTAATGTTTGTTTTTGAAGCTTTGGAGAGTTATGCTCACAGCCTAATCCAAAGTACTAAGTCTAGTCTACTGTTGGTGGAGGATCCTAGAAAAGAAAAGTTCTAAATAATTTTTAATTAGCGTTGATTTTATAGTTGTTCTTTACTCAAAAGGGGTGCATGGAAGTGAAACAAATGGAATTATGACTCAGTCCCAACAATGCATCAAATATGATAAGAAGTCATTTCTTTTCAATGAACATCTATCTAAGGGAGAGAGAGAGTTCTTTTCACTAACAAGCACAAACAAGGAATTTCCTCAAACAAATTTTGTTCAATCAAATCCTGATGTGATGCTAAAACTTTTGAGATGCCTTCTAACATGCACAATCAATCATGAAGATGATTTTTACTGTTTTCATATGAATAATGATTAATTCAAAACAATGCTCGTCTTGCTAATTACCTTCTTGGATGAATGAAAATCAGACCAACACAAGCAAGAATCATACAAACAATACACCCTCTCGTTGTAATCAAAAAAAGAAGACAAAGAAAAGAAACAATCAAAGAGAAATCAAACTTCACACCCAACAGAAAAAGTCGAAGAACAATGATCTTGAATAAAACCAAATGAAAAGATATGTAGACCTTTGATGACCTTCACCGACGTTTTTCGTTTAGTCAATGAGGAGAGAAAGACAATGCATGGGTTTCAAACTCCAAATGGCAGAAAAACTCAACAACAATAGTGAAGAAGGCTACAAAATCCAAACAACAAGATGTTTCTTCTTCAAGAAAAAGACAGATGTCAAGGATGGAAAGAAAAAGAATTGACTCACAAGGTTACCTAGCAAGAGAGACACAGAGAAAAAACCCTGAAACAACAATTCTGGAAGGTTTATTGGCCAAAGGAGGGCTGGCGCTCTGTTGCCAAAGGAAAGGAGCATTATAGCTCTCTGTGTAAGGCTATTAAGGAGCACTGGTGCTCTGTTAACACAGGGACAGGGGCACTAGGTTAAAAAAATCCCAAAAATGTCAAAAATTCCAAAAATTGCAATTCAATCTCGACAATCAGGCTGAGTATGATGGGGTAGGGAGCCAATCAGCTCATGAAACGAATCAAAAGAGGAGTGAACTAGGACTGAAACAATCAAGGGGTAGAACAAAGTCAATGAGGATAAATCAAAACAAGAAATTTCGATTTGAGGCTATCTCCCCAGTGGAGTCGCTAGTTTCTGTTGTAGGAAAATCTCCCTACGGACAGGTAGATTTCCTCAAAGAGCTTGACCCTAACTCTAAGACAGAAAGTGCTTAACGTGGACACTGACTTCCTTTCAAATCTATACAAACTAACACATGAGAAGGAAGGAGAACAGAAGTACCTCTTTATCGACGTTTGTCCCTGTACGCTCCGAGTTGAGCTCCGATCCTTTGCTCCTCGCTGAGTCCTGTAGACAAACAAGATACGACCACTCCCTACTCTATTTATATTAGCTTGAAAACAGATCTATATATCAATGATAAGTTCATGTAACATCAAACACAAACTAGAAAGAAACAGGCCAAGCATGTCATATTAATGAGAATAATGACAACAGTACTTACAATCGTAGATGCGAATGCGACAGCTTCGTCAAGTCCTCTTCGTCTAACCCTTGCTTGAAAGATCCACAACCTAGATAACAACAGCTTCACTGATCACTCTCCTTTGGCTGACTGTGTGTTTCCTATGAGATCATAGGTTTCATGCTAGCAATTATTTCTCCCCTTTTCACCATCATAGAGCTTGTTTATATAGGTTAAGAGGAGATTAACCTCTTGAGTTATCTTTAGAACAGGTTGAGGAACCTCCTCCCTAGATCAGGGATCTTCTGATGAAACCAAGAATTCAAATGCAACTGCCTTCAAAACTTGAAATATCCTCCCCTTATTCTCCTCAATGGGTCAACTACTGCTTCAGATTAGGCAGCGCTCCCTTAAAAGGGGCATCAGAGCGCTGTAGTGCTCCCTAGGAAGCTTGAGGGAAGCACCAGCGCTCCAAAGGTGGATAGCGCTCCTTTAGAAGGGCAGGAGAGCGTTATAACGCTCCCTGGAGCCTTATAGGGGGGCGCCAACGCTCCCTAGACTGATATAGGGGAGCGCTCACCCTCAGAACCTTTGATTAAGAGCTCTTCTCAGGTGTCAAGAGTTCCTTGACTTCAGTTAACCAGTTCTCCTTCTCCAAACCAAATGTATGAGATGTTCTAAGTGCCTCCTTAGTGTCGTCGTTAAGGAAGTATTCTTGAACAACATTTGCGACACTTATGAACAACTTGCGACACTTGCGAAAGTTGTAAGGAAGATGTGACACTTACGACAATTGAGAGGAACATGCGACACTTATCCAGTTGAGTAATTTTGATGTGTAACAACTACTTATTCTCTTTGGAGGTTCGTCACTTGAGTACTAACATGTCACATCACTACATGCCTTTCAATTTGTGGGGGCATGCATTGACAGTTTGGAGTAACTCACTTTTCGCCTTGCAATTCTCCTGATATTGAGAGGTAACCCCTTGGTGAAACCATGGTTTGGCTTGCGGGACCGCCTTGGGAAATGATCTCCTGTGCAACTTGGTTCCCCACAATGCCTCTTATCCGTTGATCTCTCTATCCCATGGGATCCGAAAGTTGTGACCTTATCCCTTGCTTCCTTTACATCGAATGACCCCTGTTCACCTGTCCTGTGATCCAATGATCCTAGATGTCTATTGATCCTACAGTGGCGATCGCTCCTGAATTCAAAGGGGAACGGTCATGATCCTTCAAACCCTTACAAAGGATCTATGACGTTCTAACTCCTGCGTAGACTCTGCAATGCCATTCCTCCTGAGATTTTTAACTACACGGTCAGAGTTCGATCTGTAACCACAAGAATCTGACCAATAGACCCAGACCATACCAGCCTGGTGTTTCAACCAGAAGCTCTGATACCAAACTATAACATACCCAAACACCCACAGGCCGGGATACGCTACCTTCAAGCTTTCCCTTGGACTTCTTTCTATTACCGATACCTTTTTAAAATTTAAGGATGCATAAAAGAAAATACTTTAACGACATGCACAATAGTAGTTAACAAGCATGCATAGTTTAAAGATTAAATTAAATGATAATTAAATATACAACGGAAATACATTCATATACATGAAAATGATACCATAGCAAATAGCACTTATCATTATGAAAGATGACACCAACTGGCTGCAGACCAAGGACGTTCCACCCAACCATAGACAATGTTGTTCCAAATATCAACAACAACGTCACCCCTGAGCCAGGGCTATGAATCCACAAGGACGGTTCTAGAGTGTTACTTGGCTTACCAAACCAGTTAGTTCTCAAGCTCTCACAGGTTTCCTAACACCCACAACAATCCAAGTATCCAACTCTCTTCCACCCATCCTATACCACCCCAAGAGAATGAACTTCCACCCTTCTCTTCCATGCAGTCCCTCAGGTAGTCCTTCTCCTTTTTCCAGGGCCTCCAACATAGCTAGTCAAGAATCTCAATGTTGGAACTCTCAGGACTTGCAGTTGTGAGCAAAACAGGGCATGAACCAACACATCTCAGACATGTAGTCCCTAGGTCATGGTTGGATTACACCAACGACCATTACATCCAACTATCCCATGGCTAATTCTCAGCAGTTCCTTTCCCTTTTCCAATCCAAGATGCAGGTGAGGATGGATCAATGAATGGGCGAGTGAGTGCATGAAAGTGCATGAGTGAAATGAATGAATGTATAGGAAATCAACGAAAAAGACATCAGTTTAACCCCCCCATCATACTAGAGGTAGGTTTAAGTAACTTTGAGGGGAATCAAGAACCTCCTGGCCTTCCCCAAGAAGCTCACATAACTAATCCCCTCCCTTAGGAAAAAAGGGTAATTAACATAGGAATAAACACTTAGCCCCTCAAGCCCCCTCTCTTGTGGGATCATTGCCCCCTATAACTCTAGTCCTTGTCAGTCTAGCAGCTAGCCATGTATTTAATATTAATAATGATAGAAAACATTACATCTCTTGGGCACACTGGCCTTTTAATAATTGTTTGGGCACCCTGGGCTCTCAACATTGTAACAATACATTATTTAAAATGGGGGTTCAAAACCTTGGGTGTTACATAGTCAAATCAAGAAATGGAAGACGGGGAACTTCCTTTGTAAAAACCCAGAAAGTACAGGCGTAGATCTAACAAAGAAGTCAGAGAAGAGGCGGTGTCAAAATAGAAGGCCCAAGGCAAACAACAATCCATAGAAAGCTCAATGAACACCTCAAACCATAGAGGAGGAAATAAAGGTTCAGATCTCCTGGTCCCCAGAAGTCAGGCCTCTTCCACTCCTTACCAATGAATTTTCTCTCCTAGAATTGCAAGGGCTTTGGTAATAGATCCAAAGATGAAGGCATAAAATATCTTATTACTACAACCAAACCCTCTGTAATTCTCCTCCAAGAGACAAAAATGGAGGAATCAGTTGTATTAGAAACAACAAAAAATGTCATCAAAAACAATGATGCAGCTATTGTAAGATTACACAATGTCTCTAGTGGAATTTCCACTCTCTGGGATGAAGATATATGGAAACTTGAGGTGACACAAACCACCCAATATTGGTTTCTCACAGTTCTTAAAAATAAATAATCCAACAATCTTGTTTCAGTCATCAATATCTATATGCCTAATATCTATGATGATAAAGTAACTTGTTGGAACTCCCTTTCCACACTCAAAATTTATTTGGATCTCTCTTCCTGCATAATTGGGGGTCACTTCAACACCCACCTTAAATCAGGTGAAAAAAAAGGAGGAAGCATAGTCAAAGATCCTTTCTCTGAAAAACTCTATGATCTCATTTTAGACTGGGACCTCCAAGATATTAAACCCAATAAATGGAAATACACCTGGAACAATAGACAGTTTGGTCTTATCCACATCACTTCCTTCTTGGACCATTTCCTTATTAGTATCAATTTCCTCCTCTTCTCCTTTGACATCTCCTCCCTCATTCTCCCTTCAACCATTTTTTATCATAAGCCTATCTCTTTGATTTTTAGTAAACCCCAGAACTTTGGTCCCCTTCCCTTTTAATCCCCTCTGGATTGAAAACCTCTCTGTTCCTCCTCTCATTCAGTAAGCATGGTCCCCTCCCTTTTCTAGGTCCCCTAATTAAATACGAGAAAGCAAGCTAAAAGTAGCAAAAATATCTCTCAAAGATTGGGTGAAATCCTCCTTCACTCCTCCACACCAAGAAAGAATGGAGAAGGTCGGGATCCTTTCAGGTATTTAGTAGAGAATAGAAGAAGAAGAAGTCATTGAAATGCTTCTGACACAAGAAAAAAAATATTATCAACAACTTCACTCCTCTATGCACAGGGAAGAAGAGAATTGGATACTGAAGTCAAGAAGTCTATGGTTAAAAGCAAGGGACTCAAACACTTCCTTCTTCCACAAGCAAGCTCAAAATAGGAGGAAGAAAAATACAGTTACAAGTATCCTTTCAAACTCTGTGCAACAACTGGATACCTTCAAACAAGTCAAGGAAGCAACTTCACAACACTTTCAGTCACTTTATCTACAACCCAATGAAGAAGGATTGGAGGAAGACATGTAAGCATTGCTCGGTAATATCCCATACCTCATCTTTGAACATGACAACACCGAACTAGTGAAGGAGATATCAGAAGAGAAAATTGTCAAAGTGGTGTGGGAAATGGACCCAGACAAAGTCCCATTGTCCCAGGGCCTGACAGATTCCCAATTAGGTTTTATCTCCATTTCTGGGCCATTCTAAAGCGAGATCTCAAAAAAAATGTTGAATTATACTCTGCAAAAACAGAAATTGCGAGGCACCACAAACTCAACCTTCTTAGCCCTCATTCCTAAAGAAAAAAATCCTTCAAACTTATCCTACTTTCGACCAATTTCCCTCTGCAATTCTTCTTACAAAATCCTCACAAAAATCATAGGAAATCTTTTAAAACCTTTGCTCTCCAAACATATTGCAGGAAATCAGGGAGGATTTCTAAAAAACAAATAGATTATAGACACTATAGTCCTAGTACATGAAGAAATCCATTCCAGCATGAGAAACAAAGACCCAGGAATGGTTATCAAACTGGATATGGTGAACGCATTTGACCATGTCAAACACTTTTTTCTGTTCTTAGTAATTAAATCCTAAGGGTTCTCAGATGATTTTATCAATTGGATCAAGGCCTGCATTGGTTCTCCTTGGATAGCCCCCCTAGCAAATGGTCGCCCCTCCCATTTCTCCAAAGATAGCATAGGCCTAAGAGAAGGTTTCCCTCTTTCTCCCTACCTATATATCCTTTTAGTTGATTCCCTCAGTTGGAAATTGGAAGAATAAAGAAGGATTGGAGGGCTTCTTGGTTTACTTATAGCTCGGGGGGTCAAGGAATTAAATAACTCCCAATTTGTTGATGACACTATTCTCTTAGGGGTGGTTACAACAATCATTGCCAAATGTTTTCAGAAAGTTCTAGACTCCTTTCTCTCTGCTTCTGGATGAAACTAAACATTTCCAAATGTAAGATCTATGGATGGAATGTTGTGGGACATATCAAAGATCAAATCTCCAAAATCTTTAGATTTCCATTCATTATCACTTTGACTCATTTCAAATATCCAAGAATTCCTATTTTTCTAAATTCCTATGGTTCTTTTGCTTGGCAGGACATCATTGACAAAATCCTCTCACAGATCCAAAGATGGGGGGGGATGTTGGCTTAACCTAGCCAAAAAACTAGTGCTCCTCAAGTCTGTTGTCTCCTCTCTATCCATCTTTCAATGTTCCAACCTACTCTCCACCAAATTTATTCTTGAAAAAAATTCCAGAGCTCTCTGAAGTTTCCTTTGGGACGGGGGGAAAACTAACAAAAATAAATTACATCTTCTCAAATGGAAACTTGTTTTCCAACCTTTCAAAAAAGGAGGTCTAGCCATCAGAGACCCAAGTCTAATGAAATCATATCTAGGAGAAAAACTTGCTTGGCATCTTATCTCAAGGCCTCCAGAATGGTGGAAATTTTCTCTTGTCGCCAAATATTTCAACTCCTCATGACTCCGTTTCTTGGATGCTTCCCCTCCCAAACTTCCTAGATCCCCAATTTGGTGTCTTCTGGAGTTCTTTGCTCATCTAATCAAATCAAAACTCTCTTGGGCCCTGAGAAATGGATCTCAGATAAATGTCTGGACCAACCATATCTTCGACCTAGAACCTATTGATGGGGCCTAAATCCCTTTAACTCAACAGCAGGAACCAAACCCACTACCAAGGCCCAATTAGACTCTACGGTGTTAAATGGTGGAATGGTTGTCCAGATCTTGTGATCCGGCCAAAATAATCGATGGGCTTTACGTTTTCTTGTTTAGGCTTTCTCCTCCAGTTCATATGTTATCTTTTTGTGTTTTCTCTTAGGTAGGAATGATATAAGATAAAGCTAGTATAAACCAACTAGGTAACAAAGTGGGAACAAACTAAACTACTGGGGAAGAGGCTGATCTTGGGATAACCCTTTACTCTAGTGTGCAGGCAATGATCATCTACCACATGCCTAGTACTAATATGTTTATCATGTGAATATTCCAATTACTGACCAAGATACAAATTATCAGAAGTAAACATGCATGTGATAAATGACGAAAAGTAAAATAATTACCTCAACTCTAATCATCAATCACATAATAACACAAAGATTCATTTTCATCATTAAAGAAAGAACTGTAAAACATTGCATCAGATAACTTATCAATAGATTTAGTAGCTCTTACTCATTACTGCATCCATTCATGAGATGAAATAGGAAATAATTCTTCTCCACATCCAATCATACATGCATTTGATGAAAACATAAACTTGTCTTTGGTCCAATAGGACTTCTCAATTAAAGGCAGCTCTGAAATAGTTCTTAACAAAACCAAAAATGAGAGTTTCTTGCAACAACCATCGAACTTTACTAATCAGTCGATCCTTTTATTTATAACATAGATTTAATTGAAATAGCAACTAAAGTGTAGATAAGTAAAACAAAATTCGCCACATGGCATTCTTTCTATTAGTTTTTCGAAGAGTCATCTCAAGATATCACTTAATAGGGTGACTCTTCTCGTACTTTGACCACTTGATGAACAGATCCTCAGAGGTGTTTGTGTATGGGAATCTATGTTGTTCCATTCAGGCCAAGTGAGTCTCTCTGATCTCTACCGCATGTGCTCGATACTTGACTATAATGGAACTTAATTGTTGCAACATAGCCCGAGCTTTGATAGGGTGTTCCATAAATTGCCGCACCTGACCTTGCACCGTGTCTATCACCTTTTTTATTTCTTCGGCCCATAATGAATCTTGCTCTGTGTGCAATTTGACTATGTCGTGCAATTCGAAAAAGTAGTTGGGCATGCCAAACTTGAGGAGTCCGATATCCTTCATTGCCTTTTATATTTTGACCCAACTCTTCTCACACTTGGCCCACTTTTCCTGAATCTCCCAATGAGGCTCCCATGCCATTTTTTCCCAGTACTAGGCCAATTTCTTGATGCGTTCAATGTTGCTTTCTCTTAACACCCGAATTCGGTGCTCTTCGACGTCTCGACCCTTTTACATTGCATTGATATACTCGATTCTTTCCATGGCCTATTGTGCTTTCTCGTACCACCTCTCCATATCTTTGCACGTTGCAAGTGCCATGAGGGTGTCTTCCTGAAGCTCGAATTTCCTTGTAGTGAATAGGTGTCTCTCATCTATGAAATTGTTGTAGGCATCCTTGAATTCGCTCCTTAGGTACACCGCAACCTGTGTGGTGTCCTGATAGTATTTCTCCAAGTGGCACAAATGTTCTAGTTACTTCAGTGCAGTGACCAAATCCTCTTCATCTCTTTTATCTTTGTCTAGGGTGGCATATGTGATTTCCATCCCTACACTGATGAGTTTGGATGTCTTAGCATGCTCTGTGTTGATTAGATGTTCCTCTGTAGTGATGAGGATGGATCGATCTAAAGTAATCTTCCTCTTCTTGGTGGTCCTCTGGACGATAAACTTTGTTTTTCAATCATAGATATGGCATGTATGTTAGCTACTTCATACACAGGTTAGAGGATTTGATGATCTCCCCAGGTGAGTGTATTTCCCAAACTTCAGATGGTATATACTTGTTCAAGATTGGGTTCTTGAACTTCCTCGTTGTTCTTCGAAGGCCCAGATTCTGTCTGCTGCTCATCTGGGGTTTGAGTGCTGATTGAAATAGAGGCTTCGAGGATAGTATCGTTACTCACTTGTTCATCGACCATTGAGACGCCTATTTCCTACTGTGGGGCTTCTTCCTTTGGCTCGTTTGACCCTAGCTCGTCCTTCGGACTGTCTTCTTGGGTCTCCGACACATCGGGCAACTGAGTTTCTAAGACACTCTTGGATTCTTGTTCTCTTGGTGGAACCTCCTGAATTTGGGCGTCGGGAATAGGGGAAGATGTCTTCTCTGGTCCCTTTTCTTCTTCTATATGCATAAGGGTCACAAGAGATACTTCTGGGCTCTCATCATTATCATATATATCTATCATCTTGCTTAAGTGGTTTGACACACCGATCCTCTGTGATGCTTCAACAGTCCCTGGCTGAGCTAAAACACATGTCGGTGATCTGACTGGTGGTGTTGTAAACTCAGGGTTGTCTAACCCAATCACGTCATCAAGATCTATGAATTCAGGGTCGCTTGGGACTATCTAGCTTCTCTCCAGATTGTCTTCAGTGAGCCTTGTCATTTTTAGGATGTCTGGGTAGTCTTGCAGTTGATAAATTATCTTATGTGCATGTTCTAACATAAGTAACCCCCTCTTCCATGCGTCCTGAGCCTCGGGGGAACTTCTATCTTGCACTAGGGTTACCAAAGGAATCTCTGTTGTTTCGACCGCTACTTGGGGGGCTTCTGCTACTTCGGCCGCTATCATTTCTTCCCTAGCCCTCAAGGCCCCTTAAGTCGATTGTTCTAGGATTGTTTCTTGTTCATCCAGGCTCATGGCTTTGAACCTAGTCATCTTAGGGTTGACCATCCTTGCAATGACTTTATCCCAATCTTGAGCATTTTCGGTGAAGACCTCATTTTCAAACTTGTCATGGGCATAAGGCCAGCAGGATGAAAATTGCGACATGTGTTTCAAGACTAGACCTCTTGGGTCATGTTTGCGGAAACGACTGGTCTGGAATCAAAACTCTAATTGGATTAGTCCTTCCTGCTTGGCTTGAGCGATGTATTTTACTAGGTAGAATCCTATATGGAACCCATAAGGTATAAATGTCTGCTTCTTATCTTTCACCAGAGTAGCATTGTAGCCTTGTAGGATAGTTTTGTAGCATATCTCCCCTACTACTAGTCGATCAGGAACGTGCACAGGTAGGATATGAGGTGCTCAAGTGGCCCCGAATACCCTAATGTAGGTATCGTGTTCATCTAGATACAAGTGACCAACCTATGCTATCACCTTTTTTTCCACAGTCGATAGCCTCAAACACTCTTTTTTGAAAAGAATAAAATGAATGGGCGTGATGAATTCATCATAGCTAAGAGAGTATGATTTTTTGTACCTGTTCTCCCACAAAATTCTGAAGTAAACATGGACCAAGAGTTATGAGGCGTGCCAGCTCAAGTTCATGTCGGCAAAGACATTCCTAGCACATATGACGTCCAATAAATACAAATCCATGTAGATGGATGGAGTCTCTCTTTCTTTTAGCGTCTGAGACTGTTGTATGCAGATGCTCAGCTACTTTGAAATGATGGCTCCCTAGTTGAAATCTCTCCTGAAAATGGCCACTATGTAAGCTAGAGACATCCATATCTCTGAAAACCTAGAAAAGTCTTTCTCCCCATACAACTGACAGATGAAGTCCATTAGATAGATATACGACTCCCTTAAGTTGGTCGTTTGGTACTAGTCGGAGGTCCGATTGGTATATTTTTTGTTTTCTCTCCACCATGAAGCCATAACCCAGTCGGGGTCATGGCGCTCATAGAAATTTATGACAAAATCGGTGTTCATCCACTCCTCTGAATATCTAAGCTTATAATAACTTTGCACCTCTACCGAAAGAAAAACCATGACACACTCACCATTGACGTCATTAATCAAACAATTTTTTGTGTCCATGTGGTCGATGAGCCACTTTAGGAGTTCAATGCAGGGGAACACTGGAGTTCTACTTGCCACCATGTGCAAGTATGATCTTCGAATGTTTGAAAAAACTTCATCATCGAGCTTTCTCATATCGGGGTCGTTGTGCGGGATATATTCCAGGAATTCTTCCCGGCTGGTCTTCTTGAAAAGCTCTCCCCAGTGCGGAAGTACCACCTTGGTCCCTATGCTTGCCTCCTTGTCTCCAAAGGCTAGAGGTTGAGTGAAAATCTTCTTGGTAGATGTCCTGATGACTGGTTCTGGCCTTGGAGCAAATTCTAACTATTTTGTAGCCGTTGGGGAGGAGCCTTCTCCTACCTCTGGTTCCTTTAGCTTCTGTTCTCTTGGAGATCGCCTCGTGGTTGGTTTTCTTGGAGACATTGTTCCTGTAATTGAAACAATCCTTTAGGGATGATGTACAGAGTGACATTGGATAAAAATGTATATACGAAATAAAAACAGAGAAAATATAGACTAGTACATACCTATAATGCTTGCTAAACTTTGTAGTTTGATACTCATGGGATATAGAAAGATTTGAATTGCTCGTCTCTCTCCTCTAGATGCTATGAAACTCCTTTGCATAATGGTCTCTTTTACAATAACTCAAGATAATTTAAACGGGGAAGAACTTACTGTGTCGCATCGACCAATTAATTCAGGTGATGAGTGAAATTCAAACAAATCTGTCGCCGGATCTCTGCAAATATGTTCTTTACAATTCTCAAAATGCCAAATAGATGGCTCTAATGGCTTCAGAACATCCAAAAACCCCTAGCTGGGCTTTTTCAGCACCTCATTTGGCCAAAAATTGAAGAAGATAGGCTTCCTGGAAGTTCCCCTTCAAACTTGTTGTCTCTGGATCGCCAAAATGCACCCTTATTGCCTCAACCTAGCCCCCGCGTGCTTTTATGTGTTAAAACTCAGCACCGGGTGCAACCGCACAAATGGTGCAAACTGTAGGACAATTATGGGTGCACCTAGCCCCTAACCGCCAAGGCTATGGTCATGTGGCCCATGTGACCACGCGCAAACGCAAAACGGGCTTCGTCTCAAAGGCGAATAGATAATGGACAAGTGGCAGTCGTTTAAACCAAAATCCAAATCCAAATCCAATTCCACGTGCGCGCGCGCCAATAGTATAACAAAGGGTCATATGTTATTGTATATATGATTGGGGGTTGGGGCTAAGCCCCTGCACGGACGCGCCCCAATTATCCACATATGCAAATTCATATAATTTTAAAAATATTATATGGTAAGTACTACCATGTGGGCGCATTGGCAGCCCAACCCTTGCCAAAGATTTGCGTTGAGTTGGAGGTTATGGGTTCGAATCCCACGAACTACATAAAATTTTGAACGACCAAACCACACAATGGGGTGCCACGTGGCAGCCCATGTCTGGGCCACATGGCACAGTACAACCAATCAAAAACTGCCATGTGTCACAATATCATTCGTCCACATCTTCCAACCAATGAATTCCATGTGTCGTATGGTCCTCCCAATTCATCTCTGCCATGTGTCGTACGGACATGCCACGTTAGAATCCGTATGGACTGTATAGTTAGCATCCCTTTTTTTTTTTCCTGTTTGATGTTTTGACCAGAACATGATATCTCTCTCATCCGACATCCATTTGAACCCAAACGAGTTGCGTTGGTTTCGTGACGACGAGGCCTATGCTCCTATTCAATTTGAAGCAATTCTGAGCACTTTGAATTTTGAGCAAAATTTGATCCCCT
This sequence comes from Picea engelmannii, assembly GCA_009831015.1. Classification (NCBI taxonomy): domain Eukaryota; kingdom Viridiplantae; phylum Streptophyta; class Pinopsida; order Pinales; family Pinaceae; genus Picea; species Picea engelmannii. The sequence goes on along the minus strand of ML776905.1, from coordinate 3,015,801 downwards.
GGATCACACCTCCCCATTGGAAAGCTTTTGGACCTCCAAAAGACTATTTTCAGTCTATCTGAAGATGAGGGTATATCTCCCTCACCTTTCCAACCT